>BJCM01002676.1:0-10497 GCA_018326385.1 Flaveria bidentis | reverse complement strand
ATATAGGTGTGTTTATTGTTGTTTTGTTTTTAAATTAACATAATTGCCTTGCATAAATAAATTATGACACAAATGGACTAATATTTTGTTACAGATCTAACTGGCATGCCGGTTTGACTGTTTGACCGAAAATTTAGTTTGTCGAATGATATATATCTTGTTTAATTAAGAAATGGAAATAATGATAGAAACCTAAATATGGTTGCGGTGTACAAGACATAACAGTCGACAACATACCAAACCCTAATAATACAATTTTGTCATTTGTTTTTAGTTGTTTTTTAAAGTTTGACATTTGACAGCTTGTAGACACGTGGGAGGAGAGAACCTCATCACATGGGAGCCATACCCACGTACGGTTTGTATCCTCTGTAGCAACACCGGATCTTACCTCGTCTTTGACAGTTTTTAAACCTTATCCATGCCTATTGGTATGAGTTTAAAAGAATACATGAATTTAATATGATATTTGGGAATCAAAATATGTTTACGGGCTAAATCCATGAATACTTAGCTAAATGGGGTCATATGATGTTTTTGTTATGGTTTATATGTATGACAAAACTTTAAAGTTTTTGTTACATTTTGGGCTCGTGTTAAATTCGATCAGCCACCCGCGACCGACAAAGGTTAAGAACCTTAATTTTCGTTAATTTCTATGAATGCTTGGCCATCTTTAACAATTCTTTAACGCCTTGTCCAACTAGAATGTAACCCGCGATTCGCGATGGCATACAATCGAGGCTACCATTTTTTACGTGCTTATACTTGTAAATCGTGTTTGTATATTTTAGAATGTGGAATAACAAAAAGGAATTTTAAAAAATAAGACTGAATGAAACCGGGAGGGTATCGACAAATATTTAAAACAAAAAACTAAAAAGAAAACGAAAAACAAAAAAAGAAAGAAAAAGATATAAGAAAAGATAAAATAGGTATAAAAACCAAGGGAGAGGGAGAGGGATTGAACCTGAGTTTATGGGACTAAGTTACGTATCACACCACTTCCCAAACAAATCAATGTTAGCAAAGCCCTATTCACTTGTTATTAAAATGTATACATTACTAGCACCTGTGCCACACGATAGGGGTCGGGGTGTTAATGTTTTTTTGCATACGTATACACGTAAATGTTTATACAACGGTGGTTAACGTTTTTAATGTTAGAATAAGAGAGAAATAAAATGTTTTTGGCCATTTATCCTAAACAAATAAATAAAAGGAAAAATAAAAGAAAAGAAAAAATAAACACAAAAGGAAGTTAAGAAAAGAAAATCGGATCAAACGCTAATAAATAAAAGGAAAAATAAAAGGAAATAAAAATAAAAAAAGAAAATTAAGAAAAGAAAATCGGATCAAACCCCAAAAGGAGTAAAAAAATTTAAAGAAACAAAACAAAAAATCATGTGAAAGAATAAAGAAAAAGAACCAAACAAACAACGTCAAGGGGGAGGAGGGGCTGGGGCCGATTGCACTGTTTCGAACCAAGTTAGAGAGGAAATAAAGTGCGAGCTTTACTATACTAGTAAGACAACAACTTGTGCTTAAACCCTTTTTTCACTTACGACTCACCAACGTAAATTGATCCGTTTTTAATACGTGTTTTAGAGTGAGTATAAGTGAGTAGTTAGTTATATGGAATCTCTGGCTATCTGATATGGCCAGTGTAATTTTTTAATTCAAAATAGATGTTCAAATGTTTTAAAGTCTTCCATTGTGTAGGAGATGTGTAAATTTAACATAAGTCGCACGTTCAGGTTTTGTGGCCCTACAAAATGGTTCAACTGGTAGTTTGTTTGCTATATTGATCTACGTGAATATATTAGTAGTAATAGAAAACTAGTTATGCATGAGTTTTGATTGTGCGAATGTGTTTATGCATCTGTTATGATCGGTGAATGTGATGTTATAAATGTTTAGCTTAAAACTCACTAGCGTAAGCTTACTTGTTTAAACGTATGTTTCAAGAAGGTGTGAGGGCTCTCTCTACTAGTGAAAAAATAGTCATCCATGAAAATGAGCATTTAAATAACTATTATAGCATCTCCAATAATCATATGTTTTTTACGCCAAGAACCATTGGAGGGGGTTTGTTTTTTAAGGTAGAAGTTCAAGGAGATGAATATAAAAAAACATTTGACATTTTTAAAAATGGATCAGAGTTGGGTTTAAATATTAAAAAAAAGAAGAAAATGATATATTTATATTGATAAAATATTTAGTTTTTCAATATTAATCTAAATGTTGGGCGTGTCAAGTCAACCTCATGCATTTGAACAGTGTTCAAGTGTCTAAACAGTGAGTCGGAGCGGTGCCGCTCCTGAACTGTTTTCATGTGCCTAAACAGTAAATTTAATTTTTAAAATTAAATTTTTAGTTTTTTACAATAAGTTATTATTTATTAAATTATATATATACTAATTAGCATGTTTTCAATGCATTGTAAGTTGTACTTTATGTTTTATGGGTTGTACCCAATTTGTTTTAATTTTTTTAATCTTTATTTTTTTATTCTAACCCAATACTTCTATATTTTTTACAAATTAGACTCAATAATTTTTTACCTTCAACTTTGTTCACATATACTTTTCATATTTTATAAATTTTTGTTTTACGTCTCGGTTTAAATTTTACGAGTTAACACGTCGTAACGTGCGTGTGTGGTTTAACGTTTTTTCGTCTACTTTTCATTCGATTTATTTTTTTTCATTTATTTGTTTTCTTTGTGTCGGTGGTCAATGTTGGTGGTGTGCCATTAGTGTTACTTGACACGGTTTTACGCCTCCCGTCGCAACGCGGGGGCTTAATACTAGTTTAAAGTTTAAATTTCAAAATGTAAAATTCTAAAATTTAACTCTCTAAAAAGTATTTAATTTTTATATTTTAAAATTTTAAAGTTGAAAATTTCCATCCAACAAAAAACATATAAATATTTTATATTAATATATAAGATTGATATTAAAAAATAAATGTAAAAGGTGATAATGATGTAACAATGTTTTTAGATGTTTTTATGTTTTATCATTGGAGAGTTTTTTTGAATTTTTGAAAAAATAAATATTTTTCTGATATGGCTGCTGACTAAATATTTTTTTTTATTTCACAATTGATGATGTTGTTAATAGTTCGATAGGTGTTTGATGAATATTTTTTTATTATTGCTTTTTGACTATATGTTTGTTAGGTTAAGGATATGTTTTTTCTTTCTTTCGTATTGCTATAAAAGACTTCCGCTATAAGATTATGGCTTTACTTATGCTTTTTTTGTGTAAATTTAATAAATAACTCGTGTGTACTTCTTATAATTTCATGACATCATGGCATATGTCACATTTCGTAAAAATGGTAACTAGCTGTCATGAAAGTTTTCAGTTTCTATCTTTAATTTTGAATAGCTATTTTAAAGAAGCTCAAAATGAAAAAAAATTAACACAAAACATATAGATTTATTGTGGTTTGAGTGATTAACTAATCCATTTGACACTTACGATTGGTATGCATTAATTGTTCATCTCACTAAGAACTTCTCACTAGTCAAGATAATAATCACCTTATGATCTGGTAAGATCGTTATTCACATCTTAAAAAAAATATCTACATAAAACGTATCACTAAAAAAATAAATGTAAAAAATCATTTTTTTCCAGGCTTGTTCGGACATACATTTCCCCCGGATAGTGATCACCTTCACACTTTTCACTAATAATATAGTAATCGCCTCTTTATTTTTTCGAGACAATTGCATATTTTCCTGTTTAAACTTATGAAATTAAATAATTTTTCAAAATATACTTAAAAAACCTTGTACATTATGTATTAAAAACCTATGTTTTAGAAAAATATGTAAATTTTTAGATGGAGACGAGGATATATGTAATTCTTACTATTTCTTACTATTCAAGGTTGGATTACCTTTATACTTCTCACTAACTAAGATAATGATTACCACTTAATTATCTAATGTCATCCGATTTATATTGTAATGTGAGAGTGAAATGTTGTGTCTCAAGTTTTAATGACTTAAGAAGCAATCTTATTTCATAACACAATCATGAATTACAAATACGTCATTTGTGGTTAAAGATGAGGTTAAAGCTGTAGGCTGTAACATATGTGACGGTAAGCATATTGCAGCAAACAATACGTGAGAGCGGGAGTTGAAACGGGGCTAAAATTTTCTCATAGCAACTTAGGATTCCATTTTAATGTTTGATGTTAATTTTTTTAGGTTGATTGATTTAATATGTATAAATATAATTGTATACTATACCAAATATACTAGACTGCTACGTAGAAACTATATATATAAAAAATAAAAAATAATTTGAGCCAAACAGAGTCGAGCGGACCTTTACTCGTGCTTGGCTCGTTTACAAACGGAGCTGAGCTGATCGACTCATTTACAACCAAGTAGAAGTTCGAACGATATTTTTAGAGTAAATTTCGAGCAAGCATCGAGTGAGTGTCTAAAGCTTTAAACAACCCTACTTTCATCTCACTAATCTAAATAGTAATCACCTCTCTTCTTACTATCACCTTTACTAATTCTCCCTATCTGTTTTGAGGATCGCCACTAACAATCACAATATAAGTGTTTTGATATAGACATTACAATAAGCTTTCCATATAGTCCTCTCTTATGTAGTAAATATCTCAATCAAATCTCACTTTGATGGTTGGAGTGAGATTTATTTTTAACCTCTCAAGTGTTAAAAAAGAAAAGAATAATATGTGATTGGGAAATGTATGTTATGAACACATGGATAATATAACTTAACATGTGTGTCATATGTTCCTATTTTTATTCTAATCACATTTGCGTGACTCTTTACCTTATGAATCTTTTAAATCAATGAGTTCTCTTGACTAATAACTTGAACTTTTGACGTCTTGTAAAAGATCAGTAGATGTTATTTTGACTTACAACTTTAAAAATATGACTATGAACAAATTAAGATTACCAAGATAAGATCTATCTTTACATACTCATGATGTTGGCAATTACATTGCTATGTTCAACGACTTAGAATCATAATTTACTATATCAATACGCAAGGAAACAACAGTTTTTCTATCACAAACTTATACAACGATTTTTTACCTAATATTAACTATAGTTGTTGTAATCATTATATTGAGAATATATACATAGATTATTTTACGTTAAATTACTAGATGCATCATTGTTGTTTATTTATTTATTGAGTGTCCCAATTTGAAGGGACATATTCATCCATATATTTGACTAGAGCGGATAAAGTAATCGATCTATATCAAATTCATATCCAATGTTTTTTAAATAATTTTTCTTACATTTTATTGAGATGATTAGTCATCCCATTCCATTTACATGATTAGTTATGGAACTTTTGTTAAAAATAAGAAAACTAAAAGGTGTATAAAATCTTATCATATATGAACCACATAGAAGACTGCATATTAGCATGAAAAATAACAATATATACTCAGGTGAAGTTGTTCACGTAGGATATAAAATTATTTATGATATGAAAGTTTGATACACAAACAAAAATATAAACGTGACCATAATTTCACGTATCATATGAGTAATATTTGTAAAGTTGTTTTAACATTGCGTACATTGATGGTTGAACATTACTTACATTGATGTTTTAACATTACTTACATTAATGTCTTAACATTGCTTAATTAATTTGATATATGCCTGAAAAGTAAAAAAAATTAACGACTTTGTAATTTTCTTTTAGGTAAATTAACTAAAGTTGTCCGTAAGAATATATATTTATAAAATAACCCAACTAAAATGATGAAAAAAAGAAACAAAGCAAGTTTTAGTTCCCAAAAAATATATTCTCCGACCAACTTGTGTAGGTCACGTTGCTTTCCTCAATTCTTTATATTATATTTTTATTTTAGTTATAAGTTGTTAATTTAATAACTTTCAAATGGGAATAAATAACGTAGAGGGAAGTTGCAACGAAGGTCCATGCACGCTTTTCATTAATCATTTGATATATAAATATATAAGTGGATCGGCGGAAACGTGTGAGTGACCGTTATTCCTACAGTTCAAAACTTCACCAATAATGTTAATTTGTATATGAAAAAAGTTCTTTTTTAAAGGTAAAATAAGATAAACAACGTTTAATCATTCAATTCTTTCGATATTATCAATTGTAATTAACGTTTTTACTATCTTATATTGAATGTCTAACATTGCTATACATGAAATATGTTTATCTTAGTGGTGTCTTTTTTTAATAGTTTAAAGGTTCTAGACTTATGATGGCAATTATATAGTTGATTTAAGGAGTAAGTTTTGATAGAAGTTTGTTTGTTGTTCTAAAAGGAATATAGATATTTAAATAAAATTAGGTTTTCTGGTTTAGTTTAGCATATTGTTTGGTATGTTGATTGATGTGTAGTTCAATCATTTTCTATATAAGTATTTTCCTTCAAAAGTCTTAGGTCTAAAAATATATCAATGTAATCTAAAATATCGTTGTGTGTCAAAGAATTAAAACATTATAATAATTATCATTTAGATGTTACTTATACCAAATGACTTCAATTTCTCATATTAAAATAAAAATCAAGCACAATAGGATACTAAGCTACAAGTCTTTGTACGCATTCAAAATACATTTATATAAACTTATAAACATACATGCATTGTTGTATCTGATAACGACCACTATATATAATAATATTATAACGAATATTAAAAATTAGACTGGATAAAAGTATGGTAAAATGGTTGAAAAATGTGGAGATACAGGCTGGATGCAGAAACAGTGTGAGTGAATGAATGATTCCCTGTGTATGTATTTCGTTTTAGGCGACCAATATCCAGCTCGGTTCGTATCCCTATGCCCACTTTCCTAAGGCCTTCCCACTATTTAACCTAACCTATACTTTTTATAATCTTTTAAAGTTTTCAAATTATTTGTAAAAACTACTTTAAGTCACTTATATTTTATAAACCTATTTCTGAATAAAACCTAAGCTTTGTCATTTAGAGACTTTTTTTCAATTTGAACTCACAATTTTTTTTTTCATTTATAAGAGAATATATATATTGAGATGAGTCCGTTTTTCTGATGTGAATAATAACATCTTAAAATGCTTATGCGTAAAATTTTTATATGCATGAATTTGGTGTCATGGGAGAAATAGTATTTATCACTCATGTAGTTTTTATTTATTCATTTTTATTAATAGTCCGAGTCTAAAGTGAAAATACGGTACTTGAACTTGTAATTCATGTAAGATGCTAAGTTTAGACAGTGAATCTAACTAATTTGCAACCCATTTAGACACACAAAAGTGATTTTAGTATGTGTGATTTTTAAGATGATGATGATTCAAACATATTGAGGGTGGGTTTTTAAAATCACAAGATCAATCGTTGGTTTTTATTTGTATGTGTAAGCTACATTCCAGCCATGTTATGCTATCAAGATCACACAATTATTTAAAAAAAATCGCTAAATTATTAAAGCGAGAACAAGTTTTGAACATTCTCAGCTGTTTGACTTTTCGTTCAAGGTAAAATGTTGTTGGTATGTGATTATAAAGGTATTTAACATGTATCTATAATCACAACATAATAACTTGTGATGGAAGAATATGTTATGTAATGCTTTGGCTCCCATCCACAAAGTCAACAAAGCTAACTTATATTTATGTTACGTACTTCGGTTGTTCTGAGTATTATGTTGACCAAGTATAAATTTTATATGTGAATTGTGATTAATTTTATTTTCATATATGTATTAGGCATAGCAATTCAAATTAACACTTTAATTCATACATAATTCTATCGTCTCAGCGTATTTTAGAGTGTATAACGCCAGATATATTAATTAAATATATATTATTTGAGTTGATTAATCATTTTTGTTGTTCAAAAAGTAAGTTTTGACAATGAAAAACTAAGAAGTATATATTAACAATAAGTAGAACAAAATAAACATTGAAATCTAACAAATGTGAACCACAAAGAAAACATGTAACTTACCACCAAAATGTAGAATACGTGAGCGAAAGCTAGTAGAGGACAATGAGTTCTAGTATTAGGAGATTAAATTATAATACTATAACATATAGATTTTTAATGTAATACATTTGGAATATTTCAGATTCCATAATGCAACAATCGGGTGTAGTTTGTTTCCGGTTAACATATGTTCATTTTTATTTGGGAATAGTACAAGTAAAAATCAGTTTAAATATAAAAAGTATAAAAACTAATTTTAACAATTAATCTTCTTAATCAATGGTTGATATCAAATTGTAGGGAAGAAGTTTATAAGAGGTGTATTTTAAGCATAATCACATTTATTGACTTTTTAAAATTCCTTAATTTTTTTATAACGTTCATAAATTTTATATACGAAATCACTTTTATATAAAAATTACACCACAAAAATAAGGGTTTTTAATATTTAAAACGAGCACAATATCTTTATATAAAAAAGATAATAAATTTTTTATGTTTTTTAAGGTCATATGATTTGTGATCGTCATTGTGACTTTAGTGTAGTTCAGTGTGTTTTTTCCTAGTTATTGTGTTTTCTAAAGTGATGCATAAAAAATATAATTGTAAAATAACATTGTTATGTATTTCTAATATGTAAAACATAATAATAAATTAAAGCTAATTAATCTTATACATTTTTTAAAAATAATAAAAAATTATATAAAACATAAAACAAATCATTGTATTTTTTATACCGTCATTGTGTCATCTTAAATAGTATGAGTTTAAAAAAATACATTAATGAAATAACATGATTGTGTACTTGTACTTATGAAACGCAATAATAGATAACAACAAGTTTATATAATTTAGAAAAAAAAACAATAACAAAAAGAGCACATTGTTTAATCTTGAACACTTTGAATTTTGAAAAATATATTGGTGAGATAATATCATTATATACTTATAATTGTAAAACACAATAATAAATAACAAGTTTATATAATCTATAATAACAATAACAAAAACAAAAACAACACATTGTGAGTTTTGAAAAATAAATTTGCAAAATAATATATGTGTACTTTTAATTGTAAAACACAATAATAGATAATAAGTTTATACAATTTATAAATTCAGTGACGAAAATAACACAATGTGATCTGAAATGTAAATTAAATGATGAATACATATAACAAATGATAAAAAATATATGACATCGAACATATTAGATGAGATATTTGACAACATGACTGAAATAATCTCTACCTTTAGTATAACTCTACCCTTTTTTATTATTATGTAATATTAAGCTATATGTCATAAATCGTTAATAAGATTTAAGGACAAAGTGTCAGTATCAACTTTTACGGCTAAAATATGTTACATGAGTCTTGGAGGACTAAAAAGGGATTACATTACTTAATAAATCTCTGGAATGTTCGAAGGATCTAAGGATAAACTCTAAAAATTTAGTTGTATCATGTATGTGTTTTACTTAGAGGATAAATCGACCAAAACTGAAGAACCAAGGTTCATTGATAAGTCTCCTTTTATCCTAGGGTTTGTAAACATATATATGGACCCAATCTGCAATTTATATATCAAAGGCAGTTATGGTATCTAATAGGTAGAAATAATCATTTTTGATGACTGGAACTTGTTAGAACCGATTGAGTCAGTTAATATTTTTTTTCATTTAACCCGTGTTAACATGTGTTTGTAGCCTAATTTTGACCGGCTAGATTACTAATAGAATTGTTTTATGTATGTTAATTGAACTATAAGCATATTTTAGTATTATATTACTATTTTCATTTGTATTTTTTAGTTAGTATGGTGATAATTATTGTATTTTCTATCAATTTGTAATGAAAATTACTTATCTAGTTTTAAATGATATTATGTATATAAACTAGGATGGAACCCTGCCCGTTGCCACGGGGTCTTCTCACAACACTATGGAATTCATATTAGCACAAAAAAGTAATAAATCATTAACATGTTTTAAGTGTTGAAATGTCGGTCATAAATTTTTAAATATGAGAATACCTTGACGTCATATATCCCAACGATTTTACAAAAAAATAGTTTGGTTAAATATATACATGTACTATGTGATATACTGACCAACAATTGAAACAAAAACATATCTACCAATTTTTATAAATTAAAATAGTAGTTTATTTAACTTTCACTACTAGAAAACTAGGTGATTTGCTACGCACATATGTGTTGCTAGCAAACGGACATTTACGACACAACTGTGACGCATATCCTGCGTAGCAAAAAACCTCGTCGCAAAATCATTTGCTACGCATGTGCTACACATGTTGTGACGAATCTGCAACGCAATATTGGCGTTAGAAATTTGCTACATATTTACTACACATGTCCTTGAATATTATTGTAATTTTATATTTACTTTAAAAAAAATTAATTATTGAGTTTGCTACGCATTTACGACAATTTCAATTTACGACGTCTTTGCTACGTTGCATATTTTTACAGTTTTGCGACGTATTTGTGACACA
>BJCM01002666.1:0-14711 GCA_018326385.1 Flaveria bidentis | reverse complement strand
ACCTTCCTTCACTCTTGACCTCAATATAGGCATTGAGTCTCCTCAGTCTCAATCCCATGAGCCCGAATCCCAAACCAAAAACCCTTAGGATGAGTCTCTATACTCTCCTGAGCAGCCAAAAAGGGACAGCCCCACCAAAGACTCAATGCCATTAGACATTGATCAAAGTCCCGGGTCATTAGGAATAAATGCCATATCCTTCACTAACCTTTTAACTGGAACTGATGAAGAGTTCATGTCTCTTCATGGCAATGAAGTTGATCCTTAATACCTATTAAAGGATCAACTGAGCCCAAGGAGACCTATGATCTCTAGCCCCCATCAGCATATCCAAACTTAGGTAAGTCCCACTGGAGTGGAGGGGACTCAAGTAGATTCAGCTGCCAGTACTGTAGGTGCCTCAATGGGCCCTCAAGATAGTGGTAACTTTGATCAGATTGAATCTATGGAAACCAAGCATTTTGATAACTCTGACAGAGGCATCACTACGCATGGGAAACCAGGGTGCCAAGAAACCACTTCTAGTGGTGAGGATGAACATATAAGGTATGTTACCTCATCTCCCCGTGATTCTTCTCATGAGGATGAGGGAAGTCTGAAACTCACCATTCAAGACCTACTCACTAAAGTTTCAAACCTTGAATTCATGGTTAAGATTTTAGAAAGTAGGTCCACCACTCAACAACTTAAGATTGAAAATCGCAGGGGTCAACTAGTTAAGAAACAGATTGAAAGGTCTGTTAGGCATGTACCAATTCAGGTCTCCCTGACTTCTTCCTCTAGCTCATCTAGCTCTCAAGATGATGCTACCAAAAAGAGGGAGAATGTTCAAAGACAAACTCCCATGGTGTCCAAGAGCTCTATTATCTCAAAGCTCACTTCAAGATATCCCTCCCAATCATTAGATGTCTTCCCTAAGCCTCCTGCAATCACCTTCCAAGTGGACCTTAGGATGCTAAAAGATCTAAACAGGTTTATAGCCTTGTTTCTCATGGAATCTTTTATGTGGCAACCAGGTCCGAATATCTTTGTGGCTTATTTTGGAGCTGAAGAGCTTCAAAGGTTGAATACACCCTCTACCACTTTTGAGGAAGTTGGTCAACCTAAGGTCTATATGGAACCTAAGATTAATTTCAAAGGGGAAATGGAAACTGATGGTCCAACAACCAAGATAGTTGGGACAGAGAGTGTAGAACCACAGATTTCCAAAGCAGAAGTCAAAGCAGCGGAAGAAGAATAACTTCAATCTTCCGAAGCAAAGAAGGAAGCTACGGAAGGACTTTTTTCCTTGTCCGATGATCTAATCATCACAAATGAAATTTTGGAACTAGCATCTGAGATGAATAGTGAGGACTTTCTCAAGTTACCTATATCTCAAGAACCATCATCACCTCAAGCTTCAGCACCCACTCAACAACCTGAATCCTCTACACAAAAATCTCCAAGGTCTAAAGCTTCCGAAGATTTCAAAGGAAAGAGGAAGCTGACGGTGGAAGAACTAATAAAGGAGGAAAGGTTGAAGAAATTAAAAAGAAAAAGGAGACTACCTTCTGGGAAACTACTAGCTGCCAGCAGTAAAGTAGCCATAGCCAACCAAGAAGCAGTCAATAATAAGAAAAGAGTGAAGACTATTGACAGATTGGTTAATATGGGAGCTGGAAGTTAAGAAGTGCTCCTCCTACCATTAGAGGAGTTGATTGAGTTAGAAAAGGCAACCATGCAGCTAAAAGAACAAGAAGAAATAACAAGGTTGGCCTTGGAAGAAGAAAACTTGGAGAAGAAGGAGGAAGTCGATCAAAGGCTAAGGAGTGAAAGACTAGCCTTTCTGAACTCAAGATGATTCTCTCTTAAGGAACTTGATCCACATAACAATGATACGATCCTATGGCTGGTGAATAAAGAACATGATCAAATGGAGAAGGAAAGAAAGAAGGCTTTCAGGGAGAAGATGAAGGAGAGAAATAAGAAGGAGGAAGACACTAAACTTGCAGCCCTGAAGAAGTCTGGGGATAAAGCATGGATGAAAGACTATCTCAGGGCACATGGTTTCTCAGGAAGGCAAGTTGGACCCATGTCCTTGAAGACCCTGCAGCGTATCAGGGAAATCAAAGCTGACATACTCTCAGGAAGAAGGAAAGAGATGTACAAAAGAGTACAAGGGATGACTCTCACACCTACCTCATTACCACAACCTCAACACCCAACCTCTAAACCTATCATTTTCCCTTTCCCTATCAAAACTGAACCAACCTATGATTCTTTCACCCTTGACCTCACAACATCAACCTTACCCTCTTTCTCACCCACTCAATCCAAACAACCACTTAAATTACCCATTCTCAAACCTAAAACCCTACTAAGAACCTAATCCTCATCAATCAAACAATCTCCCAAGTCATCCTCTTATTCATCCAAACATCTTTCCTTAGAAGAATTTAAGGAGATCAAGAAGAAGCTCATTAACTACACATCCTTGAGCAATATCTCTTGTGAGGAGGAGTCTGTCAACTTAACCTACATTGACAACTCCTCAAGTTCTCTCGTAAGAGAGCAATTCCTTGATCTCCCTAGAAGAACTCTAGACCATGCTGCTAGACTTCTTGGTCTCAACTCTGACTTCTTAAACGATGAAGAGAAGAAGATGAGAAGAAAGCTTGTGACTCTACTAGATACGAAGAGAGGGGACAAAATTTCTAGTCAGCCCCTTGTGCCTAGAAAGAAGATTATCCAGTGGAGGTTCAATGAAGCCTCTCATAACTTTTTTGTGGAGAAAGAATGGAAAGAGCAACAGGCTGAATGCCTCTTCTTTACTACACTCTAGCAGATTTGACATTGCTGAGTTAGCAGAGAAACCATTCTCCAATCCCTCCAACTCAGAAACAGCTGCTCATATCAGAAATCATCTTAGCAGCATTCATTTGCTGAGCTAACTACACAAGCCAAGATTGAAGAGGAGTTGAAGCTAAGAGAGAAGGAAGACAAGGAAAGGTCAACCACCAAAGGCAAGGCCTTTCTATAGATGGTGGAAGCCCCGGAATTGAAACCAATAGTTAGATAGGAGTATGACTATAGCTCCTGTCAACTAACTCTCTTTAGAGGGACCCAACAGAAGGTGCATATAATTCAAAGTGACAGACTGGATCTCCTGTCCACAAATGATTTGTACAAACTTCTCAGCACACTTCCGGGAAGAACAAAAAAACAGGTAAGTATTTGTTTTCCCTGGTGCTGAAAGTTTTGAAAAGCATAAACAAGTGAGGTTTTGGTAGCATAAGCCTAGGGGAAGTTTGTTGGATCCAAATACTTCAAAAAAATTGAGTACAACTAATAAAGCTCTTCCAAAGACAAGTTCAGCACTTTCGAAGGTACATGTTGAACTTTCAAACCAAAGCTCAAAGGAACTTTTGAAGATAAGCCTCAACTTCTAAAGACAAAGTCCTTACTCTTTCGAAGAGTTTAACACTTGGAAGAAATAAAGACTACAACTTCCGAAGTATGAATTCCAAAGGAAGCCTCGGAAGAAGTAACTACTTCCGAAGTATGAAGTCCAAAGGAAGCTTTAGAAGAAGTAACTACTTCCGAAGTATAAGTGGTTCGGAAGAACTTTTTCTTCCGAAGCCAATTAACCTTCAGAAGATGTTGTTAATGAACCAGTGGACATAAGTATGGTCTCTGACACTCCGCTGCAGACCTCTGATACTGCATGGTGTTTTCCCAAAAGGCCATGTAGTTGACGATACTTTATTCCATTGTTCACCTTTTTATGCTAGTACAAGTTACCAACTTTAGTCCACGCTAATGGTTCAGTCGTACGAATGGAAACTACAAACCTATAAATACCACTTAATTCGTGGAAAAACAGAATTTTTTGAACACTTTGAGAGATACTTCGAATATACATAAACCCTAGCCGTCCAGAGCGTCCTAAACAGCCAATCCAACTTCAAAGTTCGATCTTGATCGATTCCTACTCATTCTTAATGTTTAGTTCATTGTTATATCTATCGGGTTATCGTTCTCACTGATTGGATCACCAATCAAATAGGATTCCGCACTATTTGATCTGGTTTCACGCAGAATCCGTTAGTACTCCGTACGTACACGGTCCAAACACTTAAACTATAGCTTTGTAGTATTTGCTTTAGTTAGAGGATTCCAATTGGTATCAAAGTATATCTGGGTGTAGATAGTAGTATATATAGTTTCTCATTGTAACTCTTGTAGTAAGTTTGTAAGAGTATTTTAAACTTTGAGTTTGAGAAATAATATATACAAGTATCTTGAAATTAGTCTTTTGTGTTTCTCTTGTATTACTTAGTATATTATAATCAACTCTTACAAGATCTTTGCTTCTTGAGTGTTTGTCAATGAGTTTAAGAGAAAATACTTGTGTTGAGTATCCAAAATCGATCCTGCACTAAACCTTAATTTTCCCGTCGCTACTCTCTTTTAAATAATTTTAATGAATATAAATAAATACACTAAATAATTAAATATCCAAAATATAAATATTTTTATTTAGTAAGTTATCAAAACAATACTAATTTATATTAAAATACAATTTTATAATTATTGATTTTTATTATTTATTATTTATAATTTCATAAGTTTATATTATTTGTTATTTCATTAGTCGTTAATGAAATGTAACATATAAAATATTAATAAAATGTAATGATTTTAATATATTAGATTTATTTTACTCATGCAATATATAAGTTTATAATCTAATATAGTACATTTTTAAAAAATTCAAGCTGTAAATAAAAAAAATCATCCGTTTTAAATGAATATTAATATTTACAATTACAATGTTCAAAGAGAGATAGATATTGGGAAGCGAATAGCATCATTTCCCATTTTAGGCCCCTATTCTATATTCCCCTGTCACACACCCCCATTTTTCTTGTCTTTTTCTCACCATTTAGTGAAATAAATATTTTGTTAAAAATAATTATTAAAAACAGTATATTATATTTTCTTTAAAAACAACTTGTTGAATATTTAATGCCATATATTTAATTTAGCAATTTAAATACATCTTCATCATTGGACTAGCCATATTTTCATATTTTTAAAACCAATCAAAATTTTATCACATGTATTAAACCAATGAAATCTTATTTGTCTTTACTACAAACCTTATTGTAGAAAAGTTTTATCTTGATTTATTTTATTGTTTATCATACATAGTTATTCTAGAAATATTATATTTTAATAAAATAGAATAAGCGCTTTCATAGCCGTTAAAGGGGACAATTTTATATATTTCAAGATACTAAAAAAAACTCTTAATCTACTTTAATTATTCACTTATATATTCACAACGCAAAATTTAAACTCTTGATTAGAGATGCAAACGAGTCCAGCCACTCACAAGCTACTCGAGTTTAAATCGATAAAAAGCTCGAAACAAACCTAGTTTTATTGAGATCGAGCGAAGCCTGAACTCGAAAAAAACTCACTTGATTATCGAACCCGGACCCGAGCTTCACCTATCGAGCGTGCGAGCCTAAACAAGTTTTTTAGTTATATATTTATTTTTAAATTATTAATTATATATTATTTAATTAATTATATTATATAAATAACTTTCATTATATATAAAATTATGATAAAAATAACTAAATAACATATAAAATGTTATATATAAATTATACAATTACAATGATATAGAAAATTAAAATTAATATGTTTAAATAATACTAATTATCAACTTTTCAATGCATTAATTGTGTATTATATGCATAAAGAGGTTGTACATACATTTATTTCTTTTATTTTTTGTTGTAAACCCAATAAATTTACATATTTCATTATTTATCCCCTATAAAATTTTCACTTTCAAATTTGATTCCCAAAACTTTTATTTTTGACAAACTTTTTGATTTACGGTCTAATTTTTATAGTTAACATGTCGTAACGTACAAGTTTGGTTCAAAGTTGTTACACTTATTTTTTCTCATTTAACATCCACGTTGTAACATGCGAGTCCTAGATCGACTTAGATATTATTTTTAATGTTTTAGGTTTCACGTGCATGGTTTAACGTTTTTACGTCTACTTTGCATTTGTTTTTATTTTTCTGATGTTGATGGTTGCCGATGATGGTGTGACATTGATGCTACTTAGTATGGTTTTACGCCACCCTCCGTAACGCGAGGGGGCTTAATACTAGTTAAATATAATATATAGATAATAAACGAGTCAAGCATGAGCTGGCAAAATACATAACAAGCCGAGCTCGAGCTATAAAAATAAAGCTCAAAATGAACCGAGCTCGAGCTACAAAAATATAGCTCAAAGTGTATCATTGTTCGAGCTCAAACTCTATAAAAACAAAACAAATAGTGCTCGAGCCTATATGAGTTCAGGAATAACTCATTTTTTTCAACCCTACTCTCGATCTTCTACATCAAGAGAAAACACATGTTGCCATAAGATGTCTTTCAAGACTTATAAAACATAACTTTTTTCAATCATGTGTTACCATTAAAATACTAGTTTTAGTAAACCCGTGTGTTACACGGGTTGAATAAAAAATATTAGTATAATACAATTTATTAATTATAAAATGATATTCTAATATATGAAGTGACTGAAATTACGTATGAGAAATAACTATAAACAATAAAACACTTATATCAATTCAAAAAAAAATATTTTTTTTAAAAACATTTTGTACTAAACCAAAACATATAAAAATGTCATTTTTAAAATTTCATTATTATAACTCCCAAATTTAATTATTTTTTGTTAAAATTGACTTTTAACAATTACCATTTTAAAAAAATTGTATTTTTAAAAAAGTATTATGCTTTAGAAAAAAATTATTATTTTATAAAATTTTAATATATTTAGAAATATCGTTAAGAAATACATTTTTTCTTAATTTATTAAATTTAAAAAATATTAAATAATATTATTAGTAAATAATTTAATTTTTAATTATGAGAGAGAAAAAAATTTTGATGAGATTGATTGTGACGATGACATATATAATCACATAATATCTTTTTATTAAAGTAGGAAAATTAATTGTTATATGTAGGATATATATTTTCTTAAAAATTGAAAAAATATACAAAAACCAAAAAACCACACCCCACCAAAAACCCTTATTTTTTTATCCGTCCTTTCGTTCTCTCACTTCTCTCCTGCTTTTCAACAGCGACTAGTGAGTGTTTTCTTCAATCATCACCAGAATACCAGATACCCACAATTTAATTTATCATCATCCGATCGATTCTTATGCATTTACTTCAAATGGGTTTGCAATGATGATCGTCTTTAACAGCTGATCGTCTTAAAACTTGTGTTTATAGGGGTAACAAGAAAAGGGTTTTGCAGAGCAGGGTTTCTTGCATCACACCAAGAACTCACATTGCGATTGCAGAGATGAAGAAGAAAGGGAAAAGGGCTCCGAAGAATGAAGAAGATTCTGAAGAATGGTGTTTCGTCTGCAAAGATGGTGGTGATATGATCATCTGTGAGCATAAGTGAGTGTTTACAGATTGTTGTGTTTCTTTATGCTAGAATCTACACCTTGTTTGGATGCATGTTTCATAGATTCAAGGATGTTTTGGTCTTTTAAGTTGGATGAAGATTTGAGTTCATGAAGCCCCAAATCAATTGTTATGGAGGATGTTGATGATAAAAAATATTATTATTTAATTTAACTTTTAGCCTTTTACTTTGATGATTTGTTCATTGATCTAAGCATTCACAAATCACAAGCAGTCAAGCTTTTTGGATATCATACTTTTCTGGCAGAAACCTTTTATTTTTATTTTTATTTTTATTATATATTTTTTTGGCAGCATTATGAAAATGTGAACTTACTGATACTTATTTCAGGGATTGCTTTAAATCATACCATCCTGAATGTGTGGCATTTGATGATACATCTGGGAAATCTAAAAGCCGGTTTATATGTGGTATGCGATTGTAGCTTAAAAACCAACTTGATTACAGAAAGTGTTAAGAATATAGTGGTAGTTTTTGCCAATTGAACTAGTTTTTATGGTGATTCTGAAATAATTTGATCTTTTTCTTGTTTTCAGAATTGCATAAATGTGACATTTGTGGAAGAATTCCTGATTTCCAGTGTTACTGCTGTACGACAAGTGTTTGCGGACGCTGTATCAAATCTGCTGATTTTGTTCATGTTAGAGGGAAGAAAGGATTCTGTGAAAACTGCTTGAAGCTTACACTACTAGTGGAAGAAAAGAAAGATGTTGACTCTGATGGGGTATTATTGGAAAATTACCAATGTGACCTTGTTTATGTTTCACTGCTGAATCAAACATGATTATAGATAATTATTTTATATGGGTAGAAATTACATTGTATAATTTTCAGTTATAAGTTGAAAACCTTTTAAATCCTCATTTAGAATAAAACAATAAGTTGGATGTATTAATTAAAAGAAGAAGAAAAGATAGACGCCTCAAATGATAACTGTGCATACGTTGGGTACTTTTTTGTGTTGTTTTCGTATCATTATTGGCTTATATTATATGTAGAATTCAATAATTATTGAATTTAACATGATATTTTGTGAACAATTTTTAGCCTGAAATTTGTTTTTGCAGGAAACTATTGACTTTAACAATCGGAACACGTATGAGACTCTGTATAAGGAATATTGGGAGATTATTAATGAAACTGAAAAGTTGACTCTTGAGGAGCTTTTATCTGCCAAAATGAAATTGAAATCTGGGAAGAATTATGATTCAGATAAATGTGATGACAGTGATGATTACCAATGTTCAGATTCTGAAGAAAATGATGACATGAAACCACATGTTTCAGGAAAGAAATTGAAAAGATCAAGGCCTGAATCATCAGAGAAAAAAGTTAAATCAAAAACCAAAATGAAAGTCAAAGGGGAAGCTAAAGCGAAATCATACAAGGAAGAGTTCACGGCATGGGGATCAACACGTGTCATTGAATTTCTTACTCACATAGGAAAAGATACATCTAATCCATTATCTCAACGTGAACTAGAAAATATTGTTAAGAGATATAGTGCAGAAAAGAATCTAATCCAAAAGAACAAGATAGAGTGTGATGAGTGGTTAAAGTCTATTTTTAAGAGAAAAACGATAAGGATGAACAGGATTTATGACTCTCTGGAGACCCATTTGGCTGAAAATCAGGTGTCGTCAGATGAAGATGAAGATGAAGAAGAAGATGATTTCAGATATGATTCAGAGGAAGTTGGTCATGAAGATAAGGTGTTGGTGGTCAATAAGAGGAAGAAAAAGAATAACAATGACAAAGCAGTAGAGAAAAAAGACGATCCGATTGATGTTTCGCATTACCATTTTGCAGCGATTGTACCTGAAAACATTAGGCTTGTGTATTTGAAAAGGAGTTTAGTGCAGAAATTTACAAAAGAACCAGAGACCTTTGAGAGTAAAGTAGTTGGAAGTTTTGTGAGAGTTAAAGATGATTCAAATGGTTGCTATTCAAAGGGCTTTTATCAGCTTATGCAAATAACAGGTTTGTTCTTCCAGATGTTAATAGTAAGTTCCAGTTTTTGAAATTAATTGCCATTTTGCACGATTAGTTTAGGGTTAGAGTTTGGGCATACTTTTGTTGTCTAAAGTTGAATAATTATATAATCAGTTGTTTGAGAGTGTTTGACAAGTTCTGTTTATTAAATATATATGTAGTTTCTTATATATGGATGATTATTTATCTTTTATAATTTTTCAGGTGTAAAGAAATGTTTGGTTGGTGAAAATGACCAAACTTTTATTCTGCAAACGTTAGAGACAGATATCTGCATCACTTCACTATCGGATGATGATTTCTCTGAGGTGAACTGCCATTAAACTTTAAAGATAATCCTATATTGTAAACCATTTTTTATCCTTAAATTTCTACACATAAAGAGCAAAAGTATATCATTCTTTATATTAAGAGAATTCAGTGATCAAAGTAGGGGTGTTCATCGTTTGGTTCAGCTGGTTCTGAAAAATTTCTCTGGCAAAAAGCAAATTATAGTCTTAGATGATGACAAACCAAACTGGCTGGCTTGGGTGGATTGGCTGGACCAGCTGATTTAGCAAGTTGGTGGATGGCCGTTTGGCAGTTTGTACCGATTTTAAAATTTCTTTTTCAAAATTGTTATCGTATAGTGTAATTTTTAAATGGATAAAGTGGTTAATGAATCTTAGAAGTAATTGCATATTTGAAAATGAGAAAAAATAAATAAAAAGGCTAAATGGCTGGTTCTTAGTTACAAAATATTGGGTGAGCTTGTAAACACCCAAAATTGGTAACTTTTGCTTGTTGAAAATGATGTTTTATGAACTTTTGCCTTTAGTTGGTGATGAAAATGGATATGAATTTTCTTTTGAATATTTGGAAATATCATAAACTGTTTTTGAACCTTATTAATTTCAGGAAGAATGTCAAGATTTGAAAAAGAAAGTGAAATCTGGCATACTCAAAAAACTCGAATTGGTAAGCCTAAAGTCATTATGTTTTCTTCATTTGTTTATTAATATATAGAGATAATTACACATATCCCCTTATAAACTTGCAAAATTACATATTTTCGCTAAACACAAGTTTCCAATGCTTAATGTATAGTGGTCTTCAACATGATTTGGGGGAATATGTATTTTGCTAGTTTAGAGGGGATATATGAAATTGCCATGTGTGCGTGTGGGTGTGTCTGCATATATATTGGAAGTGATTTTTTTCCTAACAAACGCATATCGACATATGAAACTGACTATGTTGACTTGTATGACAGACGGTTCTTGAAGAAAAGGCTAGGAGTCTGCACAGGGACATCATGTCACATGTACAATCAAGCATTCATATTTTATGTTTTTTGACAAAACCTCTTAACCTTTTTACCGCAAAACCTTTTTCAAATATTGTTTTTCGTCAATGTTACTACTTTTGTAAGTATTTTAGTTGATTATTGTTATTTCTACTTTTTTTTGGTCAATCAGTGGATTCCCCGAGAGCTTAGCTTATTGAAACATCGTATCGATCAAGCAAATGAAAAAGGATGGAGAAAAGAATATCCTTCTTTAGCATTGATGGATTGACGGAACTTACTTTATAGTTTATACAGATTTAATTTAGGGTGTTTGTGGTCCAGTTTGGCTGGTTTTTACTAATTCTTGCTCGAATTGCCAAGCATAGTAAACCAAACTGGCCGAGTTGGTTGTGGGTAGCTGGAGCAATTAAAACGGTTTGGTTTGGATTGTAATTATGTCATTGTTTTTCAAACTCGTTAGTTTGTATTACGTATATGAAAATGATGCAGTTCTTTAATACTATATGTATGCATAACTACATTGAATGAATGAAAATGAAAGAAAACAAGATTTGCAAACGGCTGGCTTGGTTTTTGTGATTGGTTCTACATTTTAAACTTAAACTCTATTGTTAAACCTTGTTTTCCAAACTATAAACCAGTGAACCAAACCGTTTGAATCTCAAAGTGGCCTAATTTTTCAGGCTGGGTGGTTCTATTGGTTTCTGACGGTTTATGAACACTCTTTAATTTAATAGCCAAAGCAATTACTAATGAGATGTTCATGTGGTCCTTAATCTGTGTGTCTAGCTTACACTCTTTGACTACCTGAAAAGAAGGGAACTCTTACTAAATGAAACAAACAAGCAAAAGTTACTTGAAAAGGTCCCAAGTGTGATTCCAGATGTTGAAGATGACAACAAAGATTCACCAAAATCTATACTCACACATACATCATCTGCTGTTTTCGGTATCACTTCTGGTATGATTAATTTTCTGTAATTATTTTCTGAAGAAACACATCTAAAAAATGTTGTTTAATTATTAATTTGCAATTTGTTGGTGCAGAAGAGATCAAGCAAGAAGTTCCTGCATCAGAAACATATGAAATGGCGATGAAACTGGAGAATTTTTTTGGTACCCTAGAGAAGCAAGGGAAGTCAAGAAAACCATCTGTGGTCAAAAGCTCAAGTCAACTATTTGACGTTAGTAAAGATAAGTCAAGCATTGATGATCTAAGCAAGGAGGACGTTGAAGACACCGAAAGCTCTCAGTGGTATGTTACAAGTGCGAGTGGTGATAAGGTAGGGCCTGTTTCATTGTCCGTGCTCAAGAACTGGAGCCAAGCTCAAGCCGCATCAAAATCCAAGATTTATAAGATAACTGAAACTGAAGAACAGGCGAAGTCACTGACTGCTGTGCTTCATCTTGCTTTTTTTAGAAAGTAACTATCTTATCAAGGGTAATTGAAACTTGTGTTTTGACTTTGCTGGAAGTCAAACTAGTATGTGCAGTTAATAAGTCTATTTTTAGTGGTGGTATTATGCAAAGGGACCAGAGGTTTTTGGAATCATGTTGTTTATAATCAAGAACAGGTAAAGACTGGTCTCATTATGTTTAAACTCTGATTTTAGTCTTCTATGCTTAAATAATGGTGTTGTGTTCAATTTTTGAGTTCTTGCTTCATCCTTATATGGATAAAATAGCTTTGTTGATTGTTCTTGCAGCATTTGCTCAATACTATAGATGACCAACCGAACAAATTTGAGTAAATTGGCTTACGCAAACTTAAGTTATATAAGTTTTATTTGTTATATTAGCTAGGAGGTAGTATGGTAAAAAAATGTTAACTATACAAATTGTTTTAAACTTGTAGTTATACATAGGTGTAGGCGTGTAGCCATTCATGAGACAATCCATAAACATGCATGATAGTAATCAGGTTTTTAATTGTTATATTTTAATCTTTTTAATTAAACAGGTCGTGTTTAAGTTTAAACCGTTAAATCATTCAAGTAAAGCACCAACCATTTAATTTATCGGTCCAACACATTTACAACTCGCATACATGTTTAAAAGCTGTCAACATGTTTTTCTCATGTAGGATAAACAGCTCTATTCAGGTTACTTGATTGTCAGGATGAGGTCAATGTCCTTTGACACAAACACATAGTTTCAACAACTCAACCTAGTAATCCAACACATTTAACACCATAGAACTTGTTTATAAGGTTCTGTGCAGTTGAATGAATTTTCCAACTGTTTCTTTTTCTACTTAAATATTTCATATCTACTCGTTTGATTATATGAAACATAAAACATACTATAAATGAGTTAACAATTTGTTTCTAGACATAGAAGACTCTTATCTGGTACAAAGATTTTAATATCACTAGCAACTTGAGACGACATAAACACAGTTCCAATTAATCAGAAACAAGTGACAGACATATGCAGGTTGTCTAGAATTAAGCATACATTTTCGCCTTTTAGCTGCTTTAATGAAACTTGCTTGGTTATTCTATAAATGCTCTCATTTCCATGCATCAGATGACCAAAAGTTCTGTAAGCTTTCTTCACATGGCATTTCCTGTTTCAGCAGTTTCTTTCCTATAAGCTTGCAGTCTCTCTTTCAATTTCTTACTTTGTTCAAAATTCGCCTTCCTCTTTACTGCTTTCTGCCAGTGATAACCATGAAAACAGTTAAAAGATGAAAAAACTATAATCTTAATTATAAAGTTTTAAATGATTTAGTAACCTTTTGAATTCATATATTGTAAGACAAAAGATACAAAAATTAATAAGGAGAAATAGGCTTACTTCCTGACGGAAACACTTATCGAGCTTTATCTTTAGATCTGTGCACTCACCAAAGAATTTTCCATAAGGATGGTCATCATGGCACTTCTGAAACAGTTCAATAATCTAAAACGAAAAAGACAAAATGCGCGTAACATCAGTTTCAGGGATTCTATATACAGATGACCTACAGGAGCCACATTTATATCCTATATTTGTTAGAAAGACATGGTATGATGTCAAGTTTTACTCTTTCATGTTCGAGACTTGAGCGAGTGGCATTTACGTTTAAGTATGTAGAAGCAGCGCTTAGAGAAGTCCCAGGGGTTTGCTAGAAGCATGGGAAGATTTTGCTACCTCGCGCTTCATGTTTTTTGTGTAGACGTAACCAAAGTTGTTTAAGAAGAGTAATCTTTGATCCAAAATGCACACGAGTGGCTTTACAATCCCTTTGCAAGGTGTGGGGTGATAATGATTATGTTTCAGAGCTCTTTCTATAGTTGCTCCAAAGACAGCAGACACAAACTCAACATGGTGCAGACTTTAAGGTCCCTTCTAATTATTAAATGGGCCACATATAATGATTATAATCTATAAAATTTGTTGGAAAGTGCAGGATCGTTGAAGGGGTTAGTTACAACATAACAACACAAAGAGGAGATTTAACTAAACTTTAATCAAACAGTAAACTGGATTAACCAAGAGATGAGATACTAAGAACACAAGTAATTAAAGAGACAGAACACAAAGAACACAAGTGTATGGTTTTCAAGAATGCAGTATATTGCCTTCTCTATGTTCTATTACAAGTGTTACAAAGCATACATATAAAAGATACAAGAACATGAGATACTTATACTACAACCTACAGCCGGCTATACTTTGAAAGCCAGCTGGATACAATTGACTAGACACAAACAAAATCAATTGTAGAGTCAAAATGCAGATTGCCTTTTGACTTGTGACTTTTCACCAAACCATGTTAGTAGGTGACTTACAGAGTTGCAGCGGAAAGGGATCCAGCTTTATGGAACAGTACATCAGATAAAGCATGTTACTTAAAGTCTTCGGAAGAAATCTGTCTTCATGAACTTGAAGCTTCGGAAGACTTTGTCTCTGAGGCTTC
>BJCM01002665.1:0-15031 GCA_018326385.1 Flaveria bidentis | reverse complement strand
TTCATTGCATGACTACCTTATAAATGAGAACTGCAAAAACTTTTCTAACCATTGATTTTATCAATTTATGGTTAAAATTAAAGGAGAAAATATAGTTTATTTATAATTAAATTATTAGGTAAATTAGTATGAAAAGGGTATTTATGAAAATCAACTTTGTTGTTATATTTGGTAAACCATTCCTAGTTTTGTTTCAATCCCAAGAAATCCTCCCCAAATCATAAACTAATATCTTTAATGAAAATTGACATGTAACGGTGATTACTGATATAGTTAAATCAAGAACTAAGATATGTTAATAGAAGTGTGTAGAAGGAAGTCGGTGTAAGTTCCATTGTTTATGTTAATTTGAATTGTTAATTCTACATTTTGTTTGAGTACGGTTGTGTTAAAACTTCACAATTGATAAACGACTGTGTTGGAATTTCTGATATTGGTTTGAAATCGATGCGTCTTAGGGATAACCATAGTCGTAAATTTTGATTTATGTTATTAGTGATTT
This sequence comes from Flaveria bidentis, assembly GCA_018326385.1. Lineage (NCBI taxonomy): Eukaryota > Viridiplantae > Streptophyta > Magnoliopsida > Asterales > Asteraceae > Flaveria > Flaveria bidentis. The sequence goes on along the minus strand of BJCM01002665.1, from coordinate 14,529 downwards.
TGAATCTATAGTTTTGTGAAGGTTTATGATCATGAACTTTACATTACTCTCTATGTTGAAGGTAATTAGGGTTCTTCATGTACGAAAGATTGTTCATCTAGCAGTTGTTATTCATGTGAAAATTTAGGTAACTATGAATGACGGTCAATTCATGATGAATTCTAATGTTTTCGTATGTGTAAATTAGGGTTCACCAGCCGTAAACAAATGGTAATTGAGTACGTGATTTGTTTTTGTCTCTGTCAATACAATTGAGGTAGATTTGTAGTGTATACGTATGTGTAAATGTGGTGAATTGTATCTAATCACTTGTTTGTATTATTGTTTCTGTATATGTTAGAGTTGAAGTTTGAAAGCGATTTCGTGAAAAAGGGCAAGAATTTTTTTATTTTCATGGGCAATGACAAATGTTCTGTGATACAATATTTTTCTTGTCTGTGTATACGTATATGTAAAACCGAAGAAATTTAAAAATGTATATTGATACCCAAAATCACTATTCCTTTTACTAAATAAATACACACCATTAACACAATAAATCAAAACACGTACATATTATCTTGTTTTCTAGAAAGAATTTTGCACAAATCATGTCACGATTCAGGTTTACGAGTAAGTCTCCTTTAACAAAAAGATAGTGTATAAGAATACAAAACGCTAACCATAAGTATGTTCTTCTTAAGAAACGCCACCCGTTTCTATGGGCAATACCACTTTGTCTAAAAAAATACATACTTGTAAACTTTTAAGGATGAAAGTATCATATCTTATCCAAGAGATAATGGAATGTGTCCAGGTATATGATAAAGAAACACTTTGCCTCTATAAGCAACTAAAGAATACTCACAATTTTAGTTTACATAGTTAATGTGGTATTTTATGTTGTAATTCATAGTAACTTTTTTTTTCTCAGTGCATAATTTTCATTACATTTATATATATTTTTTGGTTTAAGGAATTGGAAACGAGATTATTCTCATATAACAAGCACCACTTTTATTCTACTCTTTGCATGTTGCTAAGGACACAACAGCAGAGTCGGTTATTGTAGATTTCATAGGCTTATTAAGGAAATACACCATCTTAGATTGTTTTTCTCTACCTTTCTTGTTAGAACCACAAGCTAAAGCTTTCATGTGTAGAATGACTTCCGTCGACCGTCATGTCATAAATAAGAGTCGTCTACATACCTCAGTGAAACTCGTCTAGTGGGGTGTATTTAGATAGCTCATCTATGAATCGAAGAAAGTCATGTGCACATGAAAGTTCTCGCTTATGGTGCTAACAAAAAAGTTTAAGAGAAGCAATCTAAGATGTCTTCCAGCAATAAGCCTCTGACACCTTCAATAACCAACTCTGTTATTGTATTTTGAGCATGCATGTTATAGATCGAATAATAGTCGTTATCTGATATGTGAACACATAATCTCTTTTTTAGTTCCTTAAAACAATAACAATTATGATGCTAATTGTGAGTGTTCCTTAACTACATGCCTTTATGGCTTTATGTTTTCACAGGACACCTTCAACATCTCCTCAACAAGATATGATGCTTTCATCCTTGTATACCATACAAAATAAGCAATTAAAACTTCATTATATAATTATCATGAAACTAATGTAAACTTATAACGAACCATGCTTATATGATCAATGAAGAGTGTAAGATAAATCCATTATAGAACTAAAGAGGTTAACATCAGAGCATCTATATATAAATCCACTGTACAACTATCAAGTTTAACCTCAAATAACATTGAATTTCAAATTCATGTAACCTTCACCTTTGATTTAAGAAGCTTGTAGGATAAGAGAGGACAAACAAAGAAACCAAAAGGTGCATTTCATAGATATGATCAATTTCTGCATTCAAGAATACAGAGAAGAACATCAGTGCAAGAATATGTGACAAATCATGAATTGATATAGATACTGAACATCAACACTACAATCATTTTGTAATCATACCAAGTGGAGCCTGAAAACAACTCAAATATTCCACAGCAATTCTTCCATGAAGCCTTTTCAGACGGTCGAGGAGCTGAAGCTAGCAGAGGCTGCATATGATTTTAAAAAATTAAGTAAAAACCAATCAACATTACACATCACTAACAGTGTTAGCCTTTACGTGTAAGACTTGATTGAATAGTAACAGAAAAACGAAAAAGATAGCATGCCTGTCTCTCAGAGCATTCAAGCATCGCAGGTTCAGGTTCATTTACACGATCATCACCGCCCCTTCCACAATGTAGGCATTTACCATTTGTAGAATCTTGTAATGAATCGGTTTTTGATTTTGGAGATACCTTGTTACTTTCAGAATACAAATTTTGAACCTCGTTTTCTTTTGACAGTTCACTGTTCTTCGAATCAGTCTCATTGATAACTATATGCTCTAAGGACGTTTTAGCCGCTACAAAATCATCTTTCTCTTTAATCTTTGTATCGTTACTTAATTTAGATGCCACTTCAACCAAAGATTGATTAACAGGCGTAACTGGACCACCAAGAGGCGGAGTCTTGAAACCCAAGTCTTCGACTTCTTGAGTCCCCTTCTCAGGTGAAGACTCAAATGGTTGAGATAAGTAGTCAGCAACAGTACCATGTTCAACCATTGCTTCTTTATCCATCTCAACCTGAGCTTGTTTTGTTAAATTTAACTGTTTATCAAGCTCGATTTTAGCTTGAGTTCTCTCAGTTGTTAAAGATTCATATCCTGATGAACTGCCTTCCATATTCTCCACATTGAACACTTGATGAGAGCTATGTTGATCACCATCACTCTCTCCTATTATAGATTGATTCATCCAAATATATCATTTAAGCATTTGTTGATTAACTAAACATCAAATCTCAAACAAGAAATAATTAACTGATGTCACAGATGTATAAAAACAGACATCCGTGAGATCAATTAATCAGCAAATGCTGGTCTCTATTGTTCAATCGACAGGCGTGTAATTTGTGCCTTTGACAACCTAGGGATAAACAACATAGACCAGCATACACAAAGTAAATTAAACATAATAATATCAAACCCATGTCAATTTATTATTCTTTTTAAACACCATCTTCCAAAATCCCTCAAAAAAAATACATTCAGGCATTTCATCGAACACCAAACGGGCGTCAAACGTACATAAATCTTTAACAGGTGATCAAAACTAACAAAAACAAACACATACCCACGAAACAAATCACATCAATTTCAAAAGGGTACGTCTTAAATTTGTGCATGAAGCCAAAAAAATCAACAAATTGTAAGAAAATTGTGTAAAATACCATGACGATGGTGAAGTGCCATTGAAGAATTAGATCTTCTATCGGGTTTAGTCTTCTTCTTCCTCCTGGCAGCTTTTCGCTTCTGAAGACCAGTTGGCATGATCGATCGATCGATCGATCGATTGATTGATTGATTGGTGGATCAAATGGGGGAGAAAAAGAAAAGGATTGTTGGGTTTTCCTCCTCTTTCTCCCTCTTTATTATTATTATTATTATTATTATTATGTTAATGGTGTTTGTGATTGTGTGTTCGATGGATTTAATAATGGGGAACATGAAGTGTTGCAGGTTTTGCAATTGTGCGATTGGGAGTTGAAATGAATGGAATTTGTGACGTTAATTTTTGTTAGGAAGTCCTTCGTTTTCGCTCGATACAAAATTTAAAATCACAAGCGTTTTCCCACAACCGATGAATCTTGGATTTTCAATAGGATGTTGTGACAAAACATTATGTTGTTGGGATCATTTTTGTCTTTTCTTGTGACTTGTATTATCCATATAATCACACAGCTCTGAACCGGACGTCAATCCAGTCCGGTGCTTAAAACCGGTTTAACGTTGAACCAGTGGTCAGACCGGTTGGACCGGTCGAATCGGGAACTGGACTGGTTGAACCGGTTTTTTATATAATTTTTTTTGTAATATTTACATATATTTATAAAAAATAATTATAATTTTATCTGGTTCTTATATACGGTCCGACCGTTTGAACCGGTCCGATCAACGGACCGGTAAGACGTCCGGGTCAATGTCCGGTCCGGTTTTGAAAACATTGGTAATAATTATGTTTTTTTTAATTATGATTTTATGAGTATCCTTTTTGTTACTCATGTTGTAGATTTTGTATGATTTTGAAATTACATTGTGTATTAGAAAGAAAAGATAAAGATCGGGTTTTTGTTTGTGTTTTTATACTTAAAACGACGTTTATGATGAATTTATACATGAGTTTGTGCCCGACATGACCCTATGTGTAAGAAATTCGATTTTCTATCAATTTGTTTGGAACATTTGCACCTACACACTTCACCACATGTTCTAATTGTTATTTTGTTAGTCCTATTCGCATCTACACACTTCACATGTTACATTTATTTAATAAATTGCTCTCTACATGATTCATTAGAGCTTAAGCAACTCATAAAGAGAGGGCTGAATGAAGTTTTATACGTAACGAGTCACTTTACAAAAATTGACATTCACTTCGAGAAATAAAACACGCAAAGTGTGAGCTATTTCATGTGAAGGGTCTAAAAACGTGTCATATTGATATATCAAGACTCGTAGATGGTTAGGTTCGTAATTTTATCTTTTAAAAAAATTATTAACTATGCTTTCTTTCAAGTCGATTCAAGAGTAGGGAACTTAAAGTGTTTCAACATCAAGAATAGAATACACAAACTTTTTAAAATGTAACATGGCTTTGTGAAGGGAGATAGTCAATTACATCTATCAATATAGAAGGAAGAAAAGTGATGTTTATAAGCACACCTCATACTGTGTATTTGTTTTTAGCACCTCTGTCGAGGATCTTTGCATCTTCCTGCAACAAAATGCAGAATGTAAATAAAAATAAAACTAAAATCCAAACATTTCACTAGAAAATTGGTAAGTGAAGGATTTACATGAAATATGAAGCCTATGGTATCATTGTAATCAAGAAGCTCCTTCCACTGTTTCCCAATGCTTATCTGCAAACAAAGACAAGATACTTTATTATGCAGATCCACCAAATGACATTAAAAGTTCGACTGCATTAAGAACAATTAACGATAATTATTCATCATGTCCAACATAAAGATAATTGTTCAATATATTGGTTGACATAGCAGCCTAAAATTGTTCGACTTTAGTCAGGTACCTGAGCACTCTCGTTGGCGGCATTCTTGGTCCACAGAGAGATTTTTTCCTGCCTTGATCTGACATTAACAACTGCACCACATATATCATCCCCGTGATCAAACTGTTCTCCGATCATTGCTAGCAACTAGAGTACATACAAAAAGGGTGTAGAGAGAGTATGCACATAAAACTCTTAAAGTGAAAATAATAGTAATAATAAAACAAGAGCATTAGGAGAGTACCGTGTACAGCCAACAAGTATCAGACTTCAACTTGGAAAAGGTTATAGTCCATTTTCCACCGTTAGCACACACAGGGTCCTCCCACTTAGGCTCAATTTTGTGTTTGAAGCAATAGATGTCAGCTCCATTAGCCAACTTACTTGGTCGGTGTATATTGTTGTAAAGGCTGCATTTAACAGCATTAGACCTAATGTATGATCTGCTCATTATATCAAATCTCATGCTTGAATATATAAAAATGTAAGTGAACATCCTAAAGCTATCATACTTCATGTTCACAGGAATCTGCTAAAGAATAGAACAGGTATGCAACAGCTTTTTCATCCCACATAGAAATTTAACAGTAGTACTTGATCAGAGAAAATCTTATCAGAAAACACATGCTATAAATCAATCCAATTGTATAGTAAAAGGCTATCATAACAAAATAGCTTGGAAATTGGAACACGAATACATAAACCTATGCACATGAACTTCATATACACACGTATATCTTCTTTTTAAGTATTCAAATTATAAGGGTCTGTCAATAAACAGACGTAATACAGCCACCAAAAAGCACCCACATAGACACTAAACTAACAAACGATCACTAAAATATATGATTCACGAAGAATCTCATCAGGCAATTATAGACATCTATGCATTAACGCGTGTGAAAAGTGTTATCTGAAAAACATGGAGTTACACTAAGAGCAGAAGTCACACACCTAACCTAATAAACTCCATCAAGATTTGAGCACAACTACAGAGATTATGCAATAAAATGTTACAATCTGATACGAAATGCAACACTCAAACATATAATGTCCGTAACAAGATAATAACAACAGTAATAACTGATTCGTACTAATTAAAACCCACTTCAAACTTTCTTGATGCATACAACAGATTATAAATAGAATACGAAAAATGAAACACTCGAATAATGCGATTAAAACCCTAATTCACTTACTCTTACAAAAATTGACTCCAGATTCAACAGCATAGCAAATCAAACGTGATTAAGCATTTAAGCATATCAAGAACCATTAATCAACTATATGTAGAGAACCAATTACCTCCAGAAGCCTTCAACATTGGAGAAAGTGTAAATTGGTCTCATAGAACTCCCCCAAGTGGTTTGTTTAGACTTATTATTGGGATTATCGAACCAGAAGGTCCATGAGTGCTCCAAAGGGTGCTGCACTACGGCCGTAGCATGTATGGAGGAAGACGACGACGGCAGAGTGTCGCCGGCGACGATCTCTCCTTCTTCCAGCTGTTCGTCTTCTTCTCCGTCGGATCGAACGCCTCTGGTTTTGTTGACTTCGGTTGACTTCTGATCATCTGATTTCACTTGTTCTTTCACCATTTTTATCTCTGTGATTGTGATTTTTGCTCTAGAATTCAGTTGATCTGCAAATTGGAGATGAAGACGAAGAACAAAAAAGTTACTTTTTGGCTTTTTGTCTCTAAAAGTCATCAAAGTTTTTAACATTTTGATTTTTTGATTTGTTAAGGGGTGTTTTAGTCTTTTTACCTTTCAAAAAGTCAAAAAATAACTTATTTTTTAATGTTTCTAAAACCGGACCGGACAGTGAACCGGACGTCTTACCGGTCCGATGGTCGGACCGGTTCAACCGGTCGGACCGTATATAAAAACCGAATAAAATTATAAGTATATTTTTATAAATATATGTAAACATTACAAACAAAATAAAAAAAATATATAAAAAAATCGGTTCAACCGGTCCGGTTCCCGGTCCGACCGCCGATTCGACCAGTTCAACCGGTCCGACCACTAGTTCAACACTAAAACGGTTTTAAACACCGAACCAGACCGAATTAAAGTCCAATTCCCGGTCTAACCGGTCGGACCGGCCGGTCCGGTCCGATTTTCAAAACCATGTTATTTTTATTTTGCCACACATGCACTAAGTGTGGGGAAAGTTTGCACCTGGAAACGGGTGGGCTGCAGATTGGGCTTTATTGGGTGTTTGGGTGCATGGCTGGCCCAATTTGAGCCCGGAGGAAGAAATTTGTGTTTTTTTATTATTGTTTTGAAAACCGGATTGGACCAGCCGACCCGACCGGTTGGACTGGGAACCGGAATCCAGTACGATCATGTTTGGTGCCTAAAACCGCTTTGGCGTTGAATCGGTGGTCGGACCGGTCGAACCAGTTGAACCGGGGGTCGAACCGGGGGTCGAACCGGATGAACCGGCGCTTGGACCGGTGGAACCGGTTTTTCATATATATTATTTTTTTAGTATTTTTACATATATATATATTATAAAATAATTATAATTTATCCGGTTCGACCGGTTGAACCAGTCTGACCAATGCATCAGTAAGACGTCCGGTTCATTGTTCGATCCAGTTCTGAAAACATTTTTTTATTCCTCTCACAGATCGATAAGGGTTTGAGTGTACCCTGTTTGGCGATGCTAGAAGTAGTTAACAAAATAGATTAGATGACAGTCAAACTATTTTAAAAAAGACAGATAATTTGTTTTTGTATGCTAACTTGCACACTTTGTAAATTTAAAACAATGGATATTATAATTTGTTTTTGTATGCTAACTTGCACACTTTGTAAATTTAAAACAATGGATATTATGAGACTAAAACCTTTAAGATTATTTAGAGATGAACATATTTAGTGCACATCTTGATGTTAGTAGACTACAAGTCTTTTGGTGATAGATAAGCAATCACCTTTCTGTGTTATTTGATAACTTGAATTTCAAGTGGTTGCATAGGCAAGTATATCATTTAAAAAATCGTACTCAACTGGCAGTGATGATACTAAAGGATCGACTAATTGTTGAACCAGGTATTATTGGTGTATCTCAACGTGAGGATCGCCTTTGGATAAGAAAAGTAGTTGGGTTTTTAATGAAGCAATGTCGGTTGAATCCATATAAAATTGGTGGTGGTCGGGTTTTTAAAGACAAAGGAAATTATAAGTGCACCGGAGAGGATGACATGAGACAAATAAATCATTCTTGAGTCTAAATCTCATCTTTATATATACACATAGCATCATTAAAAGACGATCGAAACAAAAGCTCAGCAGTCATATTCGCTAAAGTCAATGCTACAAAATCTCATCTTTATATATTCAATTCATTTATAGTTTCACTTTACATTTAGTTTTAAAGTTCTTTTTGTCAAACAACATTGCATACTTCTGTATTGTAATTCATTTTGGATGGTGTAAGCTTTCCAACACGCTTTAAAAACATCCAGCCACAAATGCTATGTGTGATTACAAAATGTTTTTATTCTGATCAACCACGTTATAAAACATAATTAGCCACAAATGCTATGTGTGATTACAATAACTACACGCTAAAGCTTTCATATGATTACAAAATGTTTTTATTCTAATCAACCACGTTATAAAACATAAAAATACTTTATAAAAAACATGATCAAGTTGATTTTGACTAACAAAAATCTAACTATAATCAATTGTGTTTTTGTTCATAGCATATTTCAACAAAAAATGTTTCATTCCAGTTTTCTAACCTGCTTGTCAACATGAATACGTAAGCCAAAAGAAAACTATTAGCGATTTTTAAACTTCATAATAGTACCAAAAGCTTGCATGATTGAAACCAAACAAAAACAAATCATATAAACTTAATTTCACTTTTATTGGGTCTTTAAAATTAAATGCATAAATCGTAAGATTAACAAGACATATAATCAAATATCATGAGCAACATGTGACAAATAAATTAATTAAAATTTAACAGGGTAAGGCGTTGAGATTTTTATCTGCCTAGATCGGGCGCCAAAAAACTAAACTTCATGCTATATACCATATTAAAATTTTTCTTTGGCTTCCAATTAAAAGAACACAACATAAAGAAAAAATGTTAACTTAAGAGCTTGTACTCAAAAGAAAAAAAATATTGTGCATGAGACTCAAACACTTAACTTTTATTACGAGAAAATAACTCACTATGTATGATTTTTGATTGCTAGCTAGTAATTTATAGAAGTTAAGAATTAAAAAAATATACATCTATAATCCAAGTGGGATTACACCCATAACCTTTAAATAAAGAAAAACAAGATTAACCAATCTCCTGCCTATTAGATTTGATTTTACTATTCACTAATTATTTATACAAGATGAGGAGTTCAAACCATATATATAACATACCTATTTTGAAAAGATACGATTCACTTAACCTCGATCGATATCGGTAGGTACAACCTACCCAACACTTAACTTTATCGTAATTATAAGACACATGATACACCATATCTAAATCAAGCACAAACATGGATGCCCTAAATTGTATACTCAATTTAAAACCTCCAAATCAGCTGAAAAACAAAAAAAAATCATATCATATTTTTGGCATTTTACAAGCTTAAAACAATTGGTGGATTAAAGCCAGCTCATATAGTCATATGACCATATGCAATGAACCCAAAGGTACATAATATATACGGCCCACCTAAATATGCACACATGTACTAATGGTTACAGGATAAAACAATTAAAAACTACTACCAGCAAAATGCAGCTTGATAAGTAATTTTTCATCCATATTTTTTTATTACTACGTGTCTTACAAGTAATATGTTTTTAGAATCACAGAGGGGTTGTTTGATAGTTTTTTAATAATTTAAATGTCTGAATGGTTTAGCACTTAATAGTTCAGACTGTTTGTTTCGCGAATAAATGTCTGAATGATTCGGACATTTGTCTCTGAATAGTTAAGCATTATACTAATGTTGAATGGTTAACACATCTTACCTGAATTGGTCATACATATGTTTTTAAATAGTTAAACGATATACTAGTTTTTAATGGTTCAGATCTCTTTATAGTTTAGCAATTAATGGTTCAGACTTTTTATTGGTTCAACACTTAATCATTCTGATATTGATAAACAGCTCCTAAAAAAGATTGATCAAGAAAGTTGATTATACGTGTAATCTTATATGCATGAGGTAAGGGGTTCGACCCGTCTTGCACGTCTCTAGCTCTCTTTTTTCATCCCATATTATATTTAGAATTAATTTTTTTATTTCAATACAATTTAATTATTTACCTTAAAACTTAAAATTATATCCCCAATAGTAAACTGGGTTAGTGTCATTAATACAATACATATTAACACGTATTTTTAATATTAAATTCCCCTGTATTGATTTTTTAATGATAAATATGGACTTTAAATGCTTAGTATTTTAAGCAATCCATTATTTCTTATTTTTAATTTGTATAATAACATTGATTATAGTCAACCCGTAATTAATTTAGATTTCATAGTTCTATTTTATAAGATTTGCTATTTATTATATCAGGCTTTTTTTTATTTTGATTAAACTCTTTTGCTTGCTAAAAGAGTCAAAATGGGGTGTCCTTCTGGGCAGGACACGTCGTTTCATGAGTCATGAACGGGTAGGATCTTTACGTAAGATTTGGGTTATACTCTTATACTATTTTAAGATTTACTATTATTTATCTTTTATCAAAATGTTGTTATTAAAAATTAATGTTACATTGTAATATATATTTTAATATGTTAATACACTTTTTTATTTTATTTTTTGTTCACATTTACATAAATATTCCTACCATTTTATGCCTTCAATCCTACATAACACATGATGATTTACAAACAATTTTTGCCACATACACGACAAACTACATAAATACATGCATTTTTCGTAATCACATCACATTTTGTACTAATTTTAATTCACGTGCAACATTTATGTCTCAACATAAAAGGATCATTATATATATACTTGTGTGTGTGAATAATTAAATATTTTTGTGATTTGTTTTAATAATAACTTAAATTGGAGTTTAAAAAATATATCATGTTATATTAATATAAATTAATACATGTATTTATTTGATATTTTATTAATGTTTATATTTATTATTCGAAACATATTAAAACATAATCTAAGTTAAATACCAAAATTATTATATACACGTTTATTTTGATACTTTATTAATGTCTATCTTTAAATTTTGAAGCATACTAGAACATGTATTTATTTGATATCTTATTTATGTTTATATATTTAATCTTTAAAGCATATTAAATAATATTTCATTGTATAATAAAATTTAGTCATAAATAAAAAATTTAAGAAATACCAAAATTTATATTGTTTAATATGAATTTAAATTGAAACAATGTTTCTATTGAAATAACAATGAAGCATATTACATAATATGTTATTAAATAACAAAGTAAAATCATATATATAAAAAAAACATTAAATATCAAAAATGTCCTTAACAAGCATATCAAGAATAAATGAGTTGTAAATTTTACCATAAAGAAATGCATTATAAAACGTTGTGTAGATTATTGTTGCTTTGAACCATCACTTTTTTAATAATAATCATTATCATTATCATTTTTATGTTAATAAAATCTGATACTACTTTTTACAAGTCAATACGATCATCGTCAATATGAAACGCCTACTGTTATTCTTTATGCGATCTAATCATTTTATCTTTTCATCATACTATTACACGGAAAAACACCTAGTTAGACTAAATGTCTAATAGAATATTTTATGTTCATACCTTTATAGTATTAACTATCAAGGACTCACCTATTTACACCCAAAACAGAACAGATGTATAAATCCCAATCGAACATATTCTTTTGGGTCACGATTTCACATCTTACAACAATAAAAATCCATACTTTGTTCGTGAATCTTGCGTATATAGTAACGCCACTTGTTGAGGCATTGTGACGGAACGTGGCATTCTCGTGAATTCAACAGTAAATCGAGGACAACATTGTCAGGGTGTCACGGACCTCCATCCGCCGGAGACCCACAGATCCTCCATATTTCAATCGCTATCGTCGCCATCTTCAACCCCTTTTCAATTTCACAACACCTCAAGGTTTTAATTCCACTTTCAATTTCAATTTCAATCTCAATTTGATCGTATAAAGATGCCTGTGATTGGGTGTTTGATCGATGGTTCTGATTGTTCGATTCTTGATTCGGTGTGGGTTTATGGGTTTCAATCGGTTTATCTGCATGTTGGTTGTGTTTAATTTGGTGGGTTTTGATTGTTGTGTGCAAAAGGGTTATAGGGTTTCGGTTTAAGGGGAATTTGTAATTGGGAGTGAATTTCACTGGTTAGGTTTTGAATTTGTTTGTGTGTTTATTTGTGGGTTGTGATTGGTTTTCTTTTTTGTGTTGTGATGATTTTGAAATTTGATCTGTTGTTGAGCTCTGTGACTCGTGGTTTACTGTTTGATGATGAGTTTTTGCAGCTTAGAGTGATGTGTGTGTATCGGTGGTGGTATGATTGTTATTGTAATGTGTTATAGTTTTTTGATTTTAGTAACTTTAACTGATGATTTGCTGAAGTGTTTGTTTATATTTATATCAGTATGTACATTGATGGGCTTCTTCCATCTCTATGCAAACACTCAACTTAATACGTTGAAGCATCAACTGATGCTTGAATGTTGTGCACAAGTGTTGAGGTTATCCTGTAATCATTTTCGATAAATGCTGTTGTTTACATTAGTTTGTACATTAGGCTTCTTCCACTTTTACGCAAACACTGAAATTTACATGTTGAAGCATTAACTGATGCTTTAATGTTCTGCACAAGTGTTAAGGATTTTAGTCATTTCACGTAATGTTTTTGATAAAGGGTAATCGTCTTCATTTAGGATTTTTTTAAAAATTGTTCTCCTTTTGTTGGTAATTTATATTACCTGCTATGAGGATGTATAACGGAAAACTGTGAAAATGGTATCAGTGAATGTGAATAATCTTAGGCTTTCTTAGCTGATAATGTCCTTCAAAGTGTTTTTTTAATAAAATCAATTAAGTTGATAAAGATTTGATTTTTAAGATGTTAAGCTTTAATTTTGTTTTGCATAAGCAGCGGTGAGAACATGGGGTGCCTTGCCAAGTGATGGAGATGTGGATGTATTGTGGTGGAGTCGGTCAACATTGTAAGAGTCAATTAACCAATTGTGATCCTGATTCGCTCCAAAAAATCATTTACAAGGGGGCTTTTGTGTATTAATAGTTATTGATAAAGTTGGCACCGCTTTCAACCTTTTGCAAGAAACAAGATCTCTGCAGAAGGGAGACTATCATTTTGGCTTTGGGCTCTTTGTTGAATCATGCCTCAAATACAAAGGCTTTACAATGCTTGTAAAGCATCTTTATCTCCAACCGGACCAGTCTCGGAAGATGCTCATGAAAAAATCCGTTCTCTCTTGGGTAAGGTTTTAATGCCAATTATCTGTTTCTTGTTTTTCTGTGATTTTCTAGTTAACAATTCCTTATCAATTATTTTTGTGGTTTTATTTTCCTAAATTAACATTGAGATGGCTGTCTTGTCTATGACATCTTGTTAACTTTGTTTGTCATTTTGGATTCCTTGACAATGAATAATTTATATTGGTTGTGAAAATGGGTCATTTTGAGTTCTATTTTACTGGCTAACTGGTCAACGGGAAATTCTAAAAGACCAGGTAAGAAGGAAATAGGTCAAACAGTTTAGAACCTTCTGGATTGTTTTATTCAAGAAAGTTGGAGCATTATTATAATCATTGTTTATGTAATGATATCTCATCTATTTATCACCTTTAAAATTAAGAAAGGGGAAAAAGTGACCTGACCAGAATTAAAAGTTTACCCAACATGTGTTTAATCTGTTTCAACCTGTAATACTAATAAATCAGCCATTTTTCACATATAGATATGCGTATAACATATCTACAAATCACAAAAATAACATTTTTTATTGTCATAGTCTATTATAGAATGGTTTCGGGACATTTGTGTTCTTTTAGCATTATGAAAATCAAATTAATTGTTAGAATATTGATATTTTATCATTCAAAATACAAAATTCATAGTAGTTCTTCCGTCTACGCCTATTGGAAGTATACATCCATTCAAAGAAGGGAAAATGTCACAGAATAGTTACCAAGCTTCAAAAGTGTTCTAATTTAGTCACTCATGCATATTTTTTTCAAATTGGACCTCCAAACGATCAAATCGAGTCATTACCAAATTTTATTATGACAAGAAAGTAATGATGGAAAAGACATGGGAGTTAGAATTTTCAATATATAAAATTATATTAAAAAATAAAAAAAACATGTTAATTATGAAAAAAATAAAAAAAGTGCC
>BJCM01002664.1:0-32695 GCA_018326385.1 Flaveria bidentis | reverse complement strand
CATTAACGCCAACAGGTTAACAAAACCAAATACATAATCATTCATATATAAGAGGTAAACGCCTAAGAAGATGATTGGAAAAGAAGGTGAATTACATATATGTAACACATGTTACATATACGTAACTTTCTTGTACAATTTAAAAAAAACATAGGCATGTTAGATAAGAAGAGAAGAATATGAACTACATATAGGTAACATGAATAAATAAACAATAGAACTAAAATTTGATTTTCATAGGTAATTTACACATATGTTTCATGTATGTTAAGATATTATTAAATAATATGCAATTTGAACAAATGAACTAAGAATGGAAAGATTGGGAAGATGAGTTGGAAACCTTTAAAACTAAAAATCTTTTGGTTACGTATATGTAACTAGGAGTTACATATGTAAAACTATGGGTTACGCATACAAGTTACGTATACGTAAACTATACTTTTATATACATAACTCATAGTTACATACGTGTACCCTAACAACAAGAAAAAGACAACTTCTACCATCATCATTGATATATTCAGATGGCAACATACGATGATATTACGTAGTTACATATACGTAACCTATACACGTAAATCATCATCATCATCATCAATTTCTTTAGGGTTTAATTTCTTGTTCATCATCATCTTCTATTATTTTCTTTGCCCCCACATCATATTCACATGTCATGAAATTCATTTTGTTTCTTGAACTGAAACCCACCAACACTACATTCACCATCTTGTTTGCTCTAATCCAAATTACAATAGCCGCCCACCCCCACCCGTTTATATAACCCGCTATCTACCCCCAATCTATGGTACCTTGGTGAACATTAGTGAACGAGAATAACTTTATCTCTTGCTTTGTTTATGAACCAAACCATTTTGCTGCTAAATAAACCCCTTAATTATTTTGGTAACTTTGTTTTCTTGGATTTAAAATAAAAAATGGAAAAAGATTAGCAAGTTCTCATTTTATGATGTATGTTTTATGAATTGTAGATCTGGAAGTGTGTGGTTGGAAGAAATTTAGAGAAATTTTGAGATAATAGATAATGGTTCATGAAATCTTGTTCTTGTTTTAACGAGAGAAAGAAAGATAACATTTATTAATAACCAAGTTAATTAATTAAGGAGGAAAACCAGGAATTTATATAAAATTGATAACTACCAAAAATATAGGGTGTCAAAATTACATAATTAATTTTCTAATTACAAAAATAAAAAACAAAAAGAGAAAAATCTAATTGCTTGAAAAGAGTTTTTGCCTCTGTTCCATATACATACCAAATAATTAATCATTAAAATACTTTTTTTGTTATATATATATATATACACGCGCGCGCGAATAGACTCATGTTAGTAGTACATTATTTAATTTAATGTTTTGACTTTCAAAGATTCCATGCACAACCTCTTAATGCTCATGATGTTTTTTAAACTTTAACCATTAAATTAAATTTTAAGATTTTTTAAAGTTTGGTCACTGGTATTGTTTTTTATTACTTTGCTCATTAAAGATAAGAATTTCAGAATTTAGCTTCTATAGTAAAATTTTATTTTTTCGAGTTTGGTCGCTAAAGTTTAGTATTTTTAAATTTCATCACCAAACTTTAATTCTATGGATTTGGACGAGTTGGAAAAATAACAACCCAAGTAACATGGCGTTGCTTGTGAGGAAAATGATTAGACTCCCGTTGCGTAGCAAGAGAAGAAAAACTAGTTGTATCATAATTTTATAACTAAAATATATTTAGGATTTGAACATTTTCATGATAATATTTTGATTGATCAAGTGGATGTACATCGTATAAAACTAATGTTCGTAATTAACCGAAAAAGATGACGGTAAAAATGGAGTTACATGGGTGATTCTAAAGTTTTGGAACAAATTATTGACCGATGACATAAACATACATTTAATATAATTATGGTTTTTGATTATTTTTATTGAAAAAGATTAGTGATAACATAAACCTTTTACTTAGAGAACACATAGTCATGACCGGTGGAGGGTGAAGGGAGCCTGACCCTTATGGGAACACCACCCGCACCGTTGAACTGGTGAATGATTCTCGGGAATCATTGATCTTGTTCTCCTCTTTCTTTGGTTGGAAGTTATACTATACCACCCCTATTGCAAACAAAGAAAATATAAAGAAAAAAGAAAAATAAATGACATCATGCAAAACGAAAAGTCCAGAGAAATAAAAAGATTCAATACGAAAACTCAAAGAAACCTAAAAAGACAGTACTCTTTTTTTGAAATGAGATTACAAAAGTGTGATAATGTTAAATTATACAATACAATAGTCATACTCAATCAATCATTGAATCAAAGATATGAAATATATTTAGCTTAAACATGTTTATAAGTTTTTAAACAAATGAACCTTCTTGTCGTTTTCGTGCATTACTTGATTATTTGCTACATCTTCCTGGTCTCAATTTTGACGCTTACATTTTATAATGCAAGGTGTGTTCGTTGCAATTTCCTGGAAATCGACCATTTTAGTCGCATGTGAGTATTTATCTTGATCATTAATAATCCACATGATAAATTGACTTTGTTCAATTATTTCTTCTATCAGGTCAACACTTCATAAGGAAATAAGACAAAGTTAACCGTAGACTGGCCAATAATCTATTGATTTAAGGTTTAAGGTTTAAACTTTAACATTAATGAATAATTATTAATTTAGTGTTATTAACAACTAACAACTAACGTTCAAAAAAAAAACAAAAAAAAAACAAAAGTTGTAATTAATTTTATACACATATCAGCATCTCATACATATCCTATCATTTGATGCGGGTCGTAATTATCATTGACATTTACATACCATCTTTATCAGGATGTTGTATGTTTTCTTTTTTTTAAATTTCTTATCTAAACAATAAAATTTTATAATCTTTTTGATAAACTTTTGTTAACAAAACTGAACAAACTTTAATAACATCTTCACACTTCTTATTTTCTTTACAAATCAAACATAAGCTAGTACTCTAGTACTTATCCAACACATGGTGCCTTTTAAATTTGGCTGAGGTTATTGTTAAAAGGGGGGAAAATTAAAAATAGCCAGATCCATTAGATATTAGATGCAGATGCTAAAGAAATCGATATTATAATGATAAATAACTAAAACTTTAAATGATACATCAAAAATAATTTTAGTCTTAGCCACATTTTTAAGTTTCACCTTTTTTTAAATGTCATAACTTTTGCATGCAACATTATTTTTTTAAAACATTACACCATATAAAGAAACATTTCCTCATTTTCATAACGCTTATAATATTTTTACACAAAAAACAAAAAAAAAATTCATGTTATTTCAGCTCATTGTTTAATATTTGTCAGTTTATTGTGTAATATCAAGTCTTTATGCAGTATTTATCAGGTCATTGTGTAATATTTATCGAATCATTGTGGCTAATGTTAACCACTTTGTTATGTATTGTGTTTTTAAAAATGATGATTTTCAAATAACATAATACTAAACATGTAATTTTTCTTTATGTTTTTCAGTTCATTGTGTAATATTGATCAGATTATTGTGTAATACTTATCAAACAACTCATTATATTAGTGTTAATAATCGACACTAGTGCTAGTCGTGTTACCTATTGTGTCTAATATTAACCATTGTGTTTTTTAAAATGGTGATTTTCAAATAATACAATGCAAAAAATTGTATTTTTTTCATGTTTTTCATTGTTTATTGTGTAATCCTGATCAGGTCATTGTGTAATTATCGAGTCTGACATTGGTCATTTTGTTACTTATTGTGTCTAATGTTGATTATTGTGTCATGAATTGTGATTTGTAAATTAAAAATTTTCAAATAACTTTTTATACGTTTTTCAGTTCATGTAACATCCACCATTTTCCGAGATAAAACCCAAATCCAAACTCATTTTAAGTTTCTATTATTAAATTATGTGTAACAACATAAACAGATCATATACATTAAATATGTAACCAACTTGTAATAACTTATTTATAAATAATTCTTTTCATAAAGTTATAAAAACTTATTAAGCATTTTACAATAAATAACTAAAATTTAAAATGAATTTTAGTAAATTTATAAAGTTTTATTAGTAGTTATGAATTTTAATTAATTTAATTTATTTAGTTTTATAAGTCTAAGGTTTAAATTGTAATTTTTGAAACTTAATATAAAGGTTTTGTGCATAAAATAACAACTTTTAAAACCGTAGGGACCAAAGTTATAAATTAATTAAAAACAACCCAAACCGCCCCTTTTACCCCATAAATCCGGTAGGAGCTCCGGCTGAGCTCCGGCCGCTCCTTAATCGCACCAATCAACGGAAATCAAGCTTCAAAACCGTTCGAATTGGACTTGGTACTTGAATCGAACTTTCAATCTGAAATGCTCAATATGTTGATGAATCGCCCGAAACCGAAACACGTTTAACTTCTAACCGTTCAACGTGCATATTGTGTTAATAACTCAATTAATGGAACCTAAACCATCGATTAACTATTCCTAACACACTATTACTCGTAATTTCATCCAAGAAACACACAAATATCTCGTTAGTTTACCAATTCGGTCGCGAAACCACAGTTAATCGAACACCAACATTGGGGACTCTTAACCTGAAATTTACAGAGGGCTTATTATTGTCGAGGCCTTTGGGAGTTTTTTTTTTGTAAAACGAATTGAATTGTGAATCACATTTGCATCGTGAACAATCTTCAACCAAGTCACAGCTGTTCTTCGTTCAGTTCGTCCCCTTTTAGCATCAAAACAAGTAATTAAATGAGTCTTTAGACTCGAAATCTCATGGGGGTCAAAAGCCCCAATGTCGATTTCGTTATCATTACGATTTGATGATTCAATTCTAGGGTTCTTGGATTTGGGGGAATGTCTTGAAGTTGTGTTTTTTTAGTTTTGAAAACCAAAAGTAAAACACGGCCAAGGCCCTAGTTCACTCGTTAAGTCATTATCCCTTCCACCATGAGGTCCCGGGTTCAAACCCGGGCTCCTTCATCTATTTTTTAAGCCTTAATTTAATTATGGGAAAATTTCAATAGTTATAAAAATAGTTTTTGTAAACTTTAACTATTTTTAAAAGGCACCAAATAATTTCTATAATTTTTCTAGATTTAAATAATTTAAAATATTATTTAATAAGACATTTTAAACAAAGGTCATTCTTGAGTTATTTATATTAAAATGGATTTTAATAATTAGTAAATTATTGTTGGTCCAAATGTTCCTTTAAATATCC
Organism: Flaveria bidentis; assembly: GCA_018326385.1. Lineage (NCBI taxonomy): Eukaryota > Viridiplantae > Streptophyta > Magnoliopsida > Asterales > Asteraceae > Flaveria > Flaveria bidentis. Next base: position 27,440 of record BJCM01002664.1, on the reverse strand, counting down.
ATCGTTTGAATCACGTTATTTTAAATGGAGATTATTTTGAAACATTATAAATTAATATGTTAAATAAATAATTATTTAGATAGTTATTTAAATAGTTAATTATTATCTAATCATTTAATCATGTTATATCATATTAATAAATTTATTCCTTAACTTTTATTTAAACTTTTGAAACTAATAAAACAATATAATTTTCCATTATTTTTCATTCTTATTTTAAGGTTTTGGATATTATAATACATTTATAATAAAATCATTTAAAAGTTCAATACTCTATAAGATGATTTCAAATAATTTTACAAATCATTTAATAAGTATTCAATTAATCACCCTTATCAAGTTTTAAATAATTAATTATTAAATTAATTTTTTCTTTTCGTATATTATACTTAATTTCTATTAAATCAATAACTTAAATTGTTGAGATATTTTTAATTATTGTTGGTCTTAATTGATTTATATCATCTTTATTAAACCAAAACATAAACGATTCATTATTTTACTTAATTATTTAAACTCCCAAATTTCAATTGAAACCTTAGTTCACATCTAACTGTTAATCTTATTATTAAACTTAATCTTAAAATCAATACTTTTAGGTAACTTGTAAAAGAAATCGTTGGAGCCTCGTTTAAATTCTTATCATCACCTTATATATATCATGTGAGTTCTCCATACCCCCTTTTTATATTATTTTATACCTTTTGGGGTGAAACATGTTAACCTTATAACTTACAATTGTAAACATCTTGATACTTGTAAATGCACATGCAATTCATCTTTACCTTTTATTATGGTTATTTGTGTTATTGTAAGTCTCATATGAGATATATATTTTGTTTACAATCATTAACTATTGCTAGACTGGCGACGTCTTAGATCTTTGGGCCTGACAAGCCTATTTGGTGCTAAAGCCGATGTATTGCCGGTTCCTGATGACGTATGCTTGTTCATCATGGGAACCAAGTACACTTAGCCAATCTTATAAACTTGTAATCAAGTCGAGGTTTGGTTGTAACTATATGTGTTCTATAAACTTGCTAACTCGTAACCATTGACATGAATGCTACTTGTAAACCTTTATATATATATATATGTATGCGTGTGTTTAAACCATGGAAACTCACCAACTTTATAGTTGACCCCTTTATTTTAAACATGTTTTAGGTTTGATACTTGAAGATCTTCTTATGCTCATATAGGACTTGGACCTAGATTAATGGAAAATCTTATGTTATTGGTTGTATCTTGATTGTTTTGTAATGATTTATTTGTCTTGTAAAGTTCAATAAATAATGATACTTAATATTATTTCAACTTAATTAGTTCCATGTGTTATAAACAATCATTTCACTTCGTCCGCCCCGATGATTCCGCCATCGGTTAGGGTGTGACAGTTCATGATGTAATCCTCATCATATAATTGTGTAATTTTCGTCAAGCAGCTCATTGTGTCTATTGTTAATCATCTAGTCTAGTGTTGTTCATTGTGTTACCTATTGTAATGTTGACCATCGTGTTTTTTAAAATGATGCTTTTCGAATAACACAATAAAAATATAAACTCTTTATGTATCAAGTTCAATGTGTATTTATCATAAGATAATTGTGTAATCATCATCAATTTAAATTATAAACAATGACCTGACGAAATCACATATTTATTTTAAAAAAGAAAAAATTATATCCGAACTATATGCGTTTTAAAGATTAAAAATGCTCATTTTTATGGTATAATTTTATTAAAAAAAATAAATGTCGTATGTAAAAGTAATGAATTTTTATAAAAATAAAGAACTTGAGAAGGGAGAACATTAATAATTTTTCCTCTAACCTAATTTTGATCAAATGAACATGTGTCAACAATTTAATCATTATTATAGTTTTTAGTAAAAAAACTTTGTATTTGAACCTTTTCCTTTAAATTTATTTAATGAAAACAATCAAAATTTATTAATTCTCTCATTAAATCTTCTAATAAAGCTAAAACAATTTTAACTGTAAACGCTAAAATTTTTATTTATAATATCCTATAAACAAGCAAGATAGGTAGAGAATTTGTTTAAGAAAAGATACCCATGACATATAAATATTGAAAGATAACAGGTTCTAGTCTCACTCTAGGCAAAATGTTAATAGTTGAGCCAACGGGTTTTCTTAACAATAGGTTTCCTCCTGAGAGGGTTGGGGTGCGATATCTACTAGAAAACAAACAGATAAACCCGATTAAAATAAAACATATTATATATTCAAAGCAATGTATTTCCGTTCAAAAAAGATATGGTAAACAACCAAATTGTACAAGGAAAAAAGTAAATATAAAATTGTGCATCTACACATAATATACACCCAACTGTCAGACTAGGCTCGTATTAGGGTGTATGTGGATCCTATGGTGAAACTAGCAGTGGTGGAAGCTCAGGGAAGCACTTGCCCGTTGACACTCTAATTGAATAAGCCACTATATGAATATCTCTAGTTGTATACGCTCAGGCCGGCTCAATGTTTTTTAGGACCACAATCGAATTAAGAAAATGAGGCTTTTAAAAAACGCAATCTAAACAAAAGCAATAAAATCAAAAGCCAACCTAATCAATTTTTTAACAAAAATAGTAAATCAATAAAAATTTGATATACTAACCTTAATCTTTGAAAGCTGCTTTTTTTTGAACAAAAAAAAGCAAAACAAGAGCTAGCCGATATCGATCAAATTAATCAGAGAGAAAGGAACTCAGAAATGGTCGTTTGTTTTGTGAATTGTGTGATTGTGTTTCTTAAATAACCGATCAAATTATCACAAATTTATTGGGACTCAATCATCATGTGTTGTTTCCGTTTCAAAATTTCATTAGCTCATAAAATATAAAGCTCACGATCACTCTTTTTAAATGGGGACCCTTATTTTCACGGGGCCCAAGCCTAATGCGTCATAAATAACACTATAGAGCCGGCCATGTTAATACGCTCCCCTTACTACTGTTGCGCCTGAATAATCTAATGTAATGAGTCCTTGACTAGAAAAAAACTTACCGACATGTTGATCTTCCAAGTCATCACACCAAGCTCGTGCTAACGCACATTCTTCCTCGACCGTCTAACGCTTAGCCCTTTGTTGTTAGGATCACGATGGTTTATCGACTTGTTTTTTTGTTATGTGAATGTTTTTTTGGTTGGGGTTCCAGTTTGCATTGAGGTTCGGTTAGACCAAATGAAAATACTAACAGGCTTGTGTTTCGGGTTCCCCTTGTGTTTGTGAATCAGGTAAATCCCAATCGCTCACACAATATTGTTTATATGAGTTGAATTCAAACGAGGGTCGGTAATCACCTCTTTGATCCATAATCTTTATTTGATTTGAAGTTGTAAAATATAAACTTTTTGAAAGGAGAATAATATTTTAAATTGGTAGGGTTTATATAGGTGTTTAAAGTTAGTTTTTGTTTGCTGGTGATTGAGAAAAAAGGTAATATTAATTACCATTGTTGGCTTCACCAGTGTCATAACCAGTTCTAACGGGTTATGGGTGTAACGGTGTTGAGGGTACGAGCCAGCTGAGATGGCAGCAAAAATCACGCAATGGCACCACCATAACACATAGCTTGAGTATCATTTAACATCACAAAATATTTTGAAAATCATTGAAATAACATTTTACATTACAAACAAAAGATCATTAAACGTTTTGGTTTTCACTTATAAACATTAAACAATAAAATGAATCAAAACTTGATACTCAACATGAGTTGACACCAAAGACAGAATAACTCATTGTTATGACTAACTTATAGCCCATAATTTACTCTCATAAACACATAATCTTTATGTAAATCTCACGAATAAACATAGTACGCCCATATAACATGCCGGTTCATTACCTCAACTTCAATCAAACACAACAAACTATTTAAAAAAAATGTTTTATAATTTTCACTAAATTCAAATGAACTCTTATCAGAAAAAGATTTTAAGTTAAAGTTCAAGCTTTTATCTGTTATCCTTTTGGTTTAAAAATTCAACTCAAATACTTATTTTTCTACATTGACATTGAATCGTTGAATGTTTATTTTGTTGGTTTCCTAATTACTATTCTCATTCCGGAAAAATAATTCATTCTTGCTGCTTTACCGTTGGTACACGTGTCAACAAAGCACAAAAACACAAGCACTCAGTCAACAACACGTGAGAAGATAAGAAAACCATTCCCAACATCATAATGGGGGCACATCCGTCATTTCGCACTCTGAAACCGCCTATATAAAGCTACCTTCTGGTACTAGTACCAAAAGAGTAGGCACACCGGAAATTCACACCCCTTTGGTTTTCCAAGGTGCAAAAAACCCCCCCAAAATCTCAAATAATATCCCCGTGATCACAACCACAAATGCAGAGAGATGATCATACACCTGTGGCTGTCTAACCGTCTGCGGGATAAAAAATCCACCGGCGGCAGAACGTGCCACCGTAAGCACGTGGAAGACGGGTGAGCGATTATCGAATTACTCGTGTGTGGTAGAGAATTTGTAATTAATTCATGGCGATAGACGATAGAAACAATGGTGTGTTACTCGGAAAGTACGAGTTAGGGAGGCAATTAGGGCACGGGACGTTTGCGAAGGTGTACCATGCGAAGAGCTTGAAAACGGGCAAGACTGTAGCGATGAAAATGGTTGCAAAAGATAAGGTGATTAGAGTCGGGATGATGGATCAGATCCAGAGGGAGATCTCGGTGATGAAGATGGTGAGGCATCCGAATATTGTTGAGCTTCATGAGGTTATGGCGAGTAGATCCAACATCTATTTTGTTATGGAGCTTGTTAGAGGCGGTGAGCTGTTTTCGAAGATTGAGAAAGGGCGGTTGCGGGAGGATGTTGCTCGGAGTTACTTCCAGCAGCTCATCTCCGCCGTTGATTTCTGTCATAGTAGAGGTGTCTACCACCGAGATCTGAAGCCGGAGAATCTGTTACTAGATGAAGAAGGTAATCTGAAAGTGACGGATTTTGGTCTGAGTGCGTTTTCCGATCATCTCCGTCAGGACGGATTGTTGCACACGACGTGTGGTACTCCGGCGTACGTGGCACCGGAGGTCATCGGAAAACAAGGATACGACGGAGCAAAAGCCGATATCTGGTCATGTGGAGTCATCCTCTACGTCCTTCTCGCCGGATTCTTACCATTTCAGGACGACAACATCATCTCCATGTATAAGAAGATCTACCGAGGAGACTTCAAGTGTCCTCCGTGGTTCTCATCAGACGCCCGACGCTTAATCACGAAACTACTCGACCCGAATCCGAAAACACGGATCACGATCTCGAAAGTCATGGAGTCGACGTGGTTCAAAAAAACCACACCGAGAAAACCTAAATTCGCAACGGACGAAGAGTTCAAAGGCAAAGAAGGGGAAACGCTAAACGCGTTTCACATCATCTCATTATCGGAAGGCTTCGATCTGTCACCGTTGTTCGAGGAGAAGAAGCAAGAGATACGGTTCGCGACAACGAGGCCGATGGGGGCGGTGGTGTCGCGGCTGGAGGCGGTGGCGAAGGCGGTGAAGTTCAGCGTGAAGAAGAGTGGGGATTCTTGCAGTTTGAGGCTGCAGGGGCTTGAGAATGGGAGAAAGGGGAGACTGGGGATATCGGCGGATATATTTGCGGTGACATCGGCGTTATTGGTGGTGGAGGTGAACAAGTGGAGTGGTGATACTTTGGAGTATGATCAGTTCTGTAGTAAGGAGCTTCGGCCGGCGCTTAAGGATATTGTGTGGACGTCGCCCGCTCATGATAACGCTACTCACCCGTCAATCGTCTAGCTGATTTTTATTATTATTGCAAAATGGAAACCATGTGTTTTCCTGTGTTTATCATCTGATTAACCAATGTTTCTTTAGCGTATTCTATGTCATTTTGATATTAGTATGTGTTTTATACCAACACCGTTGGGAGAAAAATATGTTCAATATAATACTTGAACTTATTTTCAACGGCTGGATGAAACTTTTTATTAAACAACTAGTAAGTTACTAGCAAGATTATATGCACCAAAATGAAACTCGATCAATAAGCCGATTTACATTTGTAATTAAAATTACACCAATTAGGCCATTTAATTTATAGTTTCCTTGAACGATTTTGTATACGAAGAAAAGCGGTTGCCTTGATTCCTCCCAAAATGATATTTGCTGATGAGTATAAATATAATACAATCATTACTATAGTCTATTGATAAATGTGTATATCTCTCAATTAAGAGATGTTGCGTTTAATTTTACTTGAGACGTAAATTAATTTTTATAACATAGATATAAATAATAAATTAAAATAAGATGGTTATTATTATTATTATTATTATTATTATTATTATTATTACTATTATTGTTATTATTATTGTTATTATTGTTATTATTGTTATTATTGTTACTATTATTGTTATTATTATTGGTATTATTGTTGTTATTATTGGTATTATTATTATTATTATTATTATTATTATTATTATTATTATTATTATTTATTCTAAAATATTACATATTCTTATTATAATGAAAGGATAATTAAAAATGTCACATGACATAAAATGTTAACTAGAAATGCCACATGACAACATCACATTCACTCTTAACAAAAATTTTCCGTTTTTTCTCCTATTAAATAACTCAATTAATTATTAATTATAGTATTTAATTCTATTATTTGATTATAAGCTATTTTTAAAAAGATTAATAAATAGATCTATATATTAATGTTTATTTCTAGAGAAATAAATTTTTATAAAAAGAAAATTTTCTAGAACGTACATCATACCTTTTTTTAAAACATGACATATTTTAAAAATGATTTTTTTTAAATATTTTTGGTTTTGAAACGAAATGTTTGATTTATTAAAAAAAAATCAAAGTATAAAAACAAATTTTTAAAAAGTTGATATTATTGTTTAATTAGTTATATTACTTGCTCATACATAATTTAAATCACATATTATTTAATAATTATTAAACTTTTATTTTATTTAATATTTTATTTATTAAACCTATGTAATATACACGTTCGGTAAAACTAATACAAAGATATAAACGTATACATTAATACATATCCAAACGCCTTTCGAGACTGGAACTCCAATAATTGATGCTTTTTCCTTTTCCTACTCTAGTTCAAGGATAAAGCAAGTTGATCTTATTTCCCGATTAACAACTATGAAACGCCATCGTATAATAGGCAAGTTATAAACGTGTAAACGTTGTTTGTACACCATGTGCTACATGATTGTTTATGTCCCGGTTTCAGCAGGACCACGTGACAGTTAACTGGATGTTTTACCGGTCCGACCAACCAGTCGTATCGTATATAAGAACCGGATAAAATTATAAGTATTTTTTTTATAAATATATGTAAAAATTAAAAAAAAATAAAAAAATATATAAAAAACCGGTTCAATCGGTCTGACCACCGGTTCAACACTAAAACGGTTTTAAACACCGAACCGGACCAGAGTCCGGTTCCCGGTCCAACCAGTCAGACCGGCCGGTTCGGTCCGGTCCGGTTTTCAAAACCATGACAACATCTCTAGGTCGCTTGAGGGTCAGCTGTTTTTTATAAACTCAAAACAAACTAGTTCAACTTTTGATGGTTTCACGTACGATCTGGTTTTGATGTTGTATGGTTTATTCAGTTTTCGTCTATTTACTAGTTAATAGTGCTTTTGTAGCCAAAAATCAATTCTTCTATACGTAGTGTGTAGTAATAGCTATTTAGCAACATTTCGCTTTATTAATGTAACTTTTTGATAGTTTCTTAAATTAAAATGACCGGCTAGTAATTATTTGATTTTTAATTGTGGTGTTAAGTTTTCAAAGCTTCAAGGCTTTTAGTTGTAATATATAACCTTGTTACATGACTACTCTAGGTACAATCAAATATTTACGGTTTCAATGGTTCGGTATATAGTTTGAGTATATATTTTAAACTGGTCAAAAAGTCTAAGGGCTTAGCCGGTATAAGATATTTGGATGATTTATAAACAATCCCAACGTATAACGTGTCATTCACTTTTTTTCTATCATTTTTTGTCACTTTAGTATTACATCACAACTCTCTTTCATCTTTCCCCCTCATATTTTAACTTATTTTACACTCATCCTTCGGCCTTCAACCCCTCTTTTAACTCTTTTAATATACACACACATACATGTGTACGCGGTTAGAGGTGGTTTGTACGTCACATCACTCTCACTGGAAGGGTTGAAAGTAACAGCAAGAACGTATGACCTGAAAATAATGTCTTTCTTGGGGTATATCCATATGCACCCCGCACTTTATAATACTCAGAGGGTATAACAAATGTCCTTAAAGGATAGAAGATCTCAATAAATATATATCAAAATATATTCATACAACAATAACAATATAGGGTAAATGAAAATATTGTCATCTAGAAAAAAAGGTTTATAACACGTTTAACAAAGCAAAAATATTTTAATATAACTAGGAAGTGGGGTTGTGCCATAACAATAATGGGTGTCTAAAGAGGATGAATGGACCGACCGAATGCCACCAAGTTGAAGCTACCACTTGTCTCTTGTTTCTCCTTCAGTCCTTAATTTGTCATCATCAGATGACTTGAATCATTCTCTAGTTTTCCTCTTCAATTATTATTTATTAATAATATTATTATCATAATAGTCAACTTGATCATGGAGAGTGGAGACAATTTTCTACCTTTTTGTTTATCAATTGGTAATTATAATATTATGATAATCGTTTCTTTAAGCTCATCATCATAGATTTATAAACATATGAATCTAATAAATAATATGATTGTTTTGATGTCAATTAATAAGTTTGGTTTTTAATACCACCCGACACTTGAGTTCTATGGAAAACAATATATTTGTAGTCTTACTTTTTATGCGCGTGAGAAATTATTATCTTATTCTTTCCAATAGATGATACTAATACAATTGTTCCTTTTTTTTGAGGTGAGGAAAAGACAACAAAGGGGGCAGTATTTATATAGATGAATTTTGGGGTTTTAGCAGGACTGATTTATGAACTTTTTTTTACTACATGTCCGGCTTACTCGAGTAATGAAAATGATCAAGTGGGAGATTGGTTTGTCAATAATCCAATTAGCAGTTCAAGAAAAAAATGCACAATTATGTGTCGTAACATATGTATGGGTAAGATTTATTTCTATCGATAGCATTCTTGATTTTTTTCTATCTTGAAGTCTGCTTTATTTAGTGCCGGAAAGTGGTGGTACTGAAATTTTTTTAGGGTTTTCTAGTTGCACAAGCCGATGGGCTTCAAATGTTAGAAAAATAATATGAAGAGAGGGAGAGATAGCTAGCAAGGATGGAGGGGCACGAGAGCGTGGGAATGTCACCCTTATCTTTTAGTTCTGAGTAGGTTTGAGGGTCTATAGAACGGACTCCCCCCGCCCTTAAAAAGATGTCCTTTTTACCACGAACATAAATACCAAGTGTATATTTTAACAAACAAGATCATGAGATTCTCACAAAAAATATATAACAGAGATTTTTCTAACAAAAAGTAAAAACATTACATGTAATTACGTCACTTCTATAATTATATAGGGGCTCACAAGGATGGAAACACCAACTTGGTACGATTCAATTAAAGTACCTATAGTAATTAGTGTTAACGTGTATTTACTTGTATTAGCTAATAGTCAACAATGTAACATTTCGTGATGGATTAGTGAGCCCTTGACATACATCGAACATGATAACAGGAAAGTTAAGTTGAGGGATCTTCATCTCACAAGTTAGGAATTTAAAATAATAGACCCTTGACAACCTCTTCCGATAAAGACAATTCAGAGAAGATTAGATGTTATAGCGGTAGGGATACAAACTTTCAACAACCACACAACGAAGAATCAAAATTAAAGAAAAGAAAAAAAAAGTGTGTAAAGGAAAAAAAAGACATGAGAATACTTTGTATGAAATATAGAGGCATCAAGAAATGGGGGAAAATAAAGGCATTCAAATTTCAAAGAAACTGTGAAATATAGAGGTTATTAAAAGTATTTATGTTTATTTAAATGATTTTTGATTTTTTTAATATTAATGTAAAATACATAAACTTAATAATAATAAATAATAATTAATAACTAATAATTAACTATTAATAATTAAATAATCATTAAAAACATGATTACCAATATCGTAACACTCCCACCATTTTTAATAATCATAGAGTGCTGATATGGTTGTCTACATTAGTAACACTTTTTTCATATCATATCACTCCACTACTAATGATCATTCAACATAACACATGCAATTTATATTAGGCAAGTTGTTATTTTCTTTCAACATGTTCTTCCTCTTCAATTGATGGCTAGGACATGCTTTGCATCTGCGGAACAGTATCTATCCCGGAACAATATGTCCGTAATAGCCCTCATGTTGCCTAAGGGACGTGCCAAGAGAGACCCATCATTACTCCTCACCTTGTTCGGCAACACTCGTCTCTTTAAATACTTCTCATCCATCACACTTGAGAACCAACAACCCTCCCTATTTTAGAATTCTATACAACAAAATGGCATAGACTCGTGTGATTTCATCATTTGGGTGAGAGCATACTGGGACCGAGGGTTTTAACCAAGAAACGGAGGGTTCCTACAAAGCCAAATGACTATATGTGAAGCGATCAGGCAAGTTGACACGTGGTGTCACGTGTCATAATAACAGGTGCTTGAACTTTTTTGGTTCAACCACGATATAGAAAACCTTACTTGGTCCAAAGACTAAAAGTGCAAGGAAACAGGTCCATTTTGGCAAATAGTTTGACCACCATGCCACATGCATGTAATTTGCTCTAAAAATATATACGCCAAATGATAACATCCAATAAGAGCACGAAATTAAACCACTTAAAACCATATATTCATCACTATAACAGCTAAAACTATCAAACATGGGATGACATGAATTGATCAATTGAACAATAAACAATCCACCAATTAGTATAACTTAAAAGAACTAATATACAAGAGTTTAAAAAATATATATAAAAAAAAATCTCCATATGTAATGGTCACCACTCGCCACCACGTACCAATTATTGCAGAAACATGTTGCCATTATATTGTTTAAGAACAAACGACAATCAGCTTTCAAAACCGGGTAAACTAATCAAGAGTCTAAAATAACCGACAAACACCTTACATTAGCTCATTAGAAATCACATTTAGTTTATACAAAGGCCAATAATTGAAATTAGGAACCACATTATCTGACACGTAGCAGACAATCCCATTAATCGAGATTAAGAACCTGTACTAGAGACAAATACCTACCCAAATGAGTTGCAAAACCAGGTTAGGCTGTATGAATTAGTTGAGCAAATGAACAAAAGAAAGCCTCTTATTTCACAAATAATGAATTGTCGTTGGTTACAGATGGAATCATCTCATCTAGGGAAGGGGACTCCTGACCAGAACCTTGTGTTTGGTGAAGTATTACATCACTACTCATCATTAAACTATGAATACTTTAAATCTTTAATACAATCAGCTGTTATAATCATTGCAATACTTGAACTACATACACAGAAGGATTGTATACATACCACCATCTTCGTTTTTAAGGAAAGGCGGCGTGGAAGAACAAAACCAACTAGCAAGGTGCGAGACACAGCATACCCATCATCTAGTTCCAGAAAGTGGATGCAAATTAAGGACTTGATCATGATCTTCATTCTTCCATTACGTATTTATGTAACTTTATCTCAACGTATTTATCTTCAAGAGATTATAAACAAATTTTATTATATAAATAGCCTACAAACGTGTAAGTCATGTGTAAATTATATTACCTACACACATTTATTGTACACATGAAATTTGTTTGATGGGTTTTATGTACACTTTATACACATCCATATGTATAAAGTATAAGTTTTGAATACTATGATCAACCATATATAAAAAAACTAACGATTTAGGTTTGTTCTATTCATTTTCGTAATATATATATATATATATATATACTAGTACCATGTATTGCACCCAACCTATACATATAACAGTCTAAAGACAGCCACAAAAACCAGACCTCTTTGAAAAAAGCAATCTTGAAATGTAGCCTGATTCAAAGCTTAAGTAACATACAGAATGTTTGAAAGTCCAAATGTGTGTAGACTCACCAGATATCGAGTTGAATTGCATCAGTTGTACGTGAGGACCAGCATTCTCAAATGTAACAGGCTGTGAAAAGGAAAAAGCATGAATTAATGTCAGAAAATCATTTAAACACCAGAATGAACATCTAGAATACTTCAATAAAAAGTCTTATTATCAAATCCTGAATCTTGTTTGCATAATTAGTTTCACCAAGTACTCGTCTATTGTCATTTCAGTGTTAAAGTTCATGTTGCCATGGTCAAGTGCATAGATCAAACATATTCATTTCTCTTCAACCACATAATATATGATATCAAAATCATGTCAATTGACTTTAAACAGACAAAACCTCAATTATTCAGAAGACAGAACCCAACCCTGTGTTCAAATTTGTAAAACTCAAAAACGATATTAACACTACATGGTTGAATGGTAACTGGCTTAGATCTTTAATCGAAAGCATACTACCCGCCTGTAATGCCGACTGACTTGAGAATATGAACCATAGTAGTGTTACTGTTAAACCCCATCAAAAATGTTGGAGTTGGTACAAAAAGTGACATGAATAATATGATGCATCTCGTGACTAATTAAATCAATTAAACAATCGCCAATCAACATTTAGCTCTCCATTGCTTAAAAATCAATCTGAAGTCCCAAGTCCACTGTCAATTAATTAGCCTCTCAGTTCTGAACATTATAATCATGAAACCCTAAACTCGATGTTGGATGATGAGACTTGGTCAATGATTACTAAGAAGGAATGCAACGTGCAGAATATGAGCGTTGGAGCTAGTGCCAAGAATAAAGGAAGTGCAGCAGATTATTCTTAACAGTAAGTTTTGTTTTTTGTTATTTAAAGAAGCAAGTTTACCTTGTTTAGTCAATAAATCAAAAGTTCTTGTCAACCTATAGCCTACTGAAAGCAAAAATTATACTTGAATCATTCGACCTTTTCCTTGTTCTGTTTTGTTTCTTTAACCTCGGTTCTTGCTCTGATAACCAACATTTTGGTATCAGAGCCAAGTTCAATCAAACAGTTTATACCGAAGTATCTTGTCTTGAATACTATGTCTACCATAGCAACCTCATCAATTACAGTGAAAAGAGGGGGTTCCTTCACACTCAAATGTCCCATGTTGAACAACAGTAACTATACAACGTGGTCTATAAAGATGGAGGCGATCATGGATGCCCAAGGGTTGGGGGAGTCCGTAGAACCACCGGTTGTTATAGTACCAGATGAGAAGAAGAGCAATACAGTGCGAGCCTTTATTTTTCAGTCCATTGCTGAATAAATATTGATGCAGGTTGCCAAGAAGAAGTCTGCAAAGGATGTCTAGGAGTCACTAAAACAAGGTTTGTCATGGCAGTTGTGTCCAGAAAGCTCGGCTACATTCGTTGAAAAGCAAGTTCGAGTCACTTTGGATGAAGGATGGTGAAACCATCGATATGTATGCTAGGAAACTCTCTACAATAATGATCTCGATATACAACAGCATAGGAGCATCTTGAAGATGAGGAGTTGGTTCTAAAATTGTTTGATACGGTCATTGAGAAATACATACACCTGGTAGCTTTTATGGAACAATACCAGGATGTCGAATGTCGCTTGAAGAAGCTACAGGCTGGTTAAAGGCCTATGAGGACCAATAGGGTACCTTCACCGGTAAGAATGCCTTGTTTACCAAGTCAGCGTGATGGGGCTGTCTTACAGGGTCGAGGTGAAAGAGGCCGTCGAGCGAAAGAGGAAGCAAGAATGGATCACGAGATCGTGGATCCAGTCGACGCAGAGGTAACCACAAGGGAACGAGTTAGCCCAAGAAGCAAGAAACACTGCGCGAAAGCCAAAGGACAAGAGGCACAACATATGTTTTGATTCTTAGTAGTTTGGGCCTATGCATCACAGTGCAAGGCTAGGAAAGACAAAGTGGAAGAGGTGAACCTAACACAGAAGAATGAAAAAAGGATTCACTTTAACCAACTATGTGCGACGAGACACCCACCATGGTTTTGCTAAATGAAGGAAGACTCTTTCCGAAGCAATTTAAAGGTCCAATCGAAGCAAACAAAGATTTATGGTATCTGGATAACGTCGCTAGTAACCATGTGACATGAATGAAGGATTTGCTTTCAGAACTAAATGAAAGAGTAAAAGGTCAAGTGAAGTTCAGTCATGGTTCGAAAGTGCAGGTCAAAGGTAAAAGAACCATGCTATATGAATGCAAAAATGGAGACTAGCTAGTCATTTTGGATGTGTACTTCATTCCGGCATGTCAAGTAATATCCTCAGTTTAGGTCAGATAATAGAAGTAAGCTACATTGCATGGACGCATGAGGAATTTCTAAGAGTTTATGATGACAAGAGTAGGCTGGTTATGAAAAGACAAAGATTTGCAAATAGTTTGCATAAGATTTATCTTAAGACAACAAAGGTATGTTTGGCAGCAAATTTGGAAGATGAAGCATGGCTTTAGCATGCTAGGATAGGACACATCAACTTCTAATTATTAGAAGAGATGGCCAAAAGAATTGATCAAAGGGATGCCTCATCTTATTCACCTAACACATGTGTCTGAGGGGTGTCTCATGGCCACATAACCAAGACACTGGTTTTCCAACCGAATCATAGTGATAAGCAATGCAGCCTCCGTAGTTGGTACATGCCGACCTTTGAAGTCAGATCACACCACAAACGAGGTAATCATTATTTTCTATTAATAGTTATGATTATTGTCAGTACATGTGAATTTACTTACTAAGAACAAATGATGAAGCTATAGAAAGCTTCAAGATTTTAAAAGCACCGATAGAAAAGGAGGTGGACACAAGCTGAAAACCTTGTGAACAGATCACAAGGGCCAAAAATGAAGTAGGAAAACAAATTGATCGAACGCTTTACATACGCCATGCCAAAAATGAAGTAGGAAAACAATGAAGTAGATATCAATAATTTCAAAAGAAAAATGAATTGGAACAAGGTAAGTCATGCATTAATTGAAGCAATCGCTTATGCTAAGAAGATTTTAAAGTTGGTAGGAATAGGGGAGTAATGATAGTATCTAATGGAGCATAAGCTACAGCTAACCAAAAATGAAGTAGAAAACAAATTGATCAAAGGCTTTACATACGTCTAAATGGTAGCCTACGTTACTTATTGCACACATGATCAAATCTTGAATACTTGGTTGGTGTGGCGAGTCGTTTCATGGAAAAACCGAAAGAGAGTCACCTAATGGTGGTGAAGCAAATTTTGAGATATATCAAAGGGTCAATTTTTTGTGGGATGATGTTTCGTTACTTAAAGAGATGAGAAGTTGATAGGATACAGTGATGGAGCCTTAAAACTAATCTATGCAACCAGAGGGACACCACATGTATTGTATTCTACTTCAAAAAAATGTGATTACTTTGACGTCTCAAAAGCACCGCACAATGGCACTTTCCTCTTGTGAGCAAGATAAGGGGTATGAAGCATTGGTAAATAATCTACCAGTTGACAACAAAAGGGCCATAGCATTAATAAGGAATCCAGTTTTCCATGGTCGCAGTTAGCATATAGATACCAATTACCACTTCATTAATGAATGTATGTAGCGAGGTCTGATCAACGTTGAATATTTGAGTTAAAAAGTGAAGAAAGCGGATATACTCACTAAAGCATTTCCAAGATTGTAATTTGGTGGGATCAAGTGTTTGATTGGCATAGAAGACATAAGTCCACATCAGGGGATAATGTTAAATGATAAGGCTTGGCCAACGTTGACCTAGTAAGAAGAAAAGCAACACATAGAATATGAACATTGGAGTTAGTGCCAAGAATAAAGATAGTCAACAAATTTTTCTTAAAAGTTTTTTGGTTTGTTTTGGTATTTAGAGAAACAAGTTTAGTTTGTTTAATCAATCAGTCAACAAATTCTTGTAAACCTATAACCTATTGAAAACAACAATAATGCTTGAATCTTTCAACCTTTTCCTTTTTCTCTTTTGCTTCTTTAACTTCGGTTTTTGCTCTGATAACCAACACTCGAGCCATAGGTCAAGGATATCTTTTCTTCAACCCTTTAACCAATTTCCTTTTAATTTAGAAAAGCATATATTATAGCCAATGAGTCCTAGATCAACTAGTTTAGGAGGAGCCACCCTATGACTTTTCAAAATGAAGGTCATGGGTTGGAGTTTCACTAGGTGTAATATGTCTAAGTGGGCCAAGATTTTTACCACATTGGGCCTTTGGGTGGTGGGTTTCCCTCGAAATAGTGGGCAAGCCGGGTCACCATGTTTACGGGCATAGGTGGTCTTTCGCCAATGGGTTTACCCAGTTGACCGGGCTTAAAAATAATTAGTTAGCCGTTTCAAAAAAAATATTATAGGCAAAATACTAAATACAAAAATAAGCCATTTACCAACAAACCAATCCAATGACAAAAGAATTGAGAAAACCTTAAAGATGAAAACAAATCTAGCACCAATTAACTGACCTAGAGAAGACAAGTAGACTATGTTGTCAAGGCCCATAAACCAGTAATCCAAACTCGACTAGAATGCAATTCGAGATGCTCTTCATAAGAAATATACAATTAAAAACCAATTAAACATGGAGGGACATATCAACGATTTATTCTTGGGATGGACTTTATACATGACCGCCAATGATGCATTAAACCCGTCATGTGGAGATTACTCATATCACAAATTATCATTTATGCAAATACACACTTTGTTCACGAAATCTTAATATCCTTATAACAATCTGATTCAATCTAGGTGGCAACTACACCACTTTGTCCATGACATCTTACTATCCTTTTGATGATCATTG
Source organism: Flaveria bidentis (assembly GCA_018326385.1). NCBI lineage: Eukaryota > Viridiplantae > Streptophyta > Magnoliopsida > Asterales > Asteraceae > Flaveria > Flaveria bidentis. The sequence goes on along the minus strand of BJCM01002664.1, from coordinate 10,469 downwards.
CAAATTAAATTCAAATAATAGGAATGTGCATTTTCGTTGTTTAATTTGAGTACCCTATCATTTTTGGACATTCAAGGCACATACAACGCACACTAAATCAGAGCCTTCCAAATATGTTTAAATGTAGATGAAATGAGTTGCCCCTAATGAGTAGGGATCTCCATGATTAGCAACTTGGAAAAAAGTGAACTGTAAATTGTTACCAAACTACCAATGTTATCAAGGACCACTCAAGCCCTCGCACCAATCTCCGCATGAAAATGCACTCGTTCACATCATCTATTCACCAAATTTCTTGTATCTGCCTGGTCCATTTAAAATCCTTGAATCCATCCTACCTAAATTTTGCAAACCTTTGCTAATACTAACAAATGAAGTTAATCATAGTTATCAATAGCGAATAGCGGTAAATAGCGACAAACCATCTATATGCTACGTAGCGAATGACGATAAATAGCGTCCGCTATTTCGTGTTTAGCGATAAGATAGTAGAAGCTTTAAGAAATGTTTTACATTCTATAAATAAACATGTTTAGCTATAAAATAGTATTATATATAAGCAAACACCATCAAATTAGCTAAAATACTCTATTTGTGTCAATTTTAGAGTTTCATAAGTCTACTTTCTAGATATGCCCTCCCCCAAACATGTCACATTTTACTTACATGCCTACAATAAGTTTTTGTGGTCAAAATAGATGGTTGGCACATTGGTATAATATCCCTAGTTCAACTTGGAACTGCTATACATTCAGTAGTTATGAGGTAATGGTTGAGGTAGAACTGTTTAGGTTTATGTCTTACAAAATATTATGTTCTTTATTAATAGTCTTACACAAACTATAAGAAGTTGATTCTTATATTTTCAAGATGTTATCTATTGATTAAGTCGTGTTTGTTAACAATAATTAGGAAACTAATGCACGAAATGAGAGCTTGATTAGGTTGTTTACTCGTTATAATTATATGTAAGAATTGGCATGTGACATGTTAGTAAATAAGTACGGCTTTTCTTCTTCTAGTAAACTTAAGGTTTATTTTACCATAAATAAAGCATGATGCAAATTAATTTGACCGCTAACAGTGGTAAAGTCCTTTTCTTAGTTAATTTAATTTCATAGATATTCTCAATTTTCTTCATCCTTTAATATCTTCTATTTTTTGGTGGTAGAATAAGATTTACCAATCTATGGTTGTAACTAATTGATCATGGACATTATAACATAACCAATCTCTTATCTTAGTGTCAGGTGAAATCTGTTATATTTGATGCTTACATAGTTATAAACTTACAATTTCTCTTGAACCTTTTGTAGGTTACATATGCCTTTCCTTTATGTCACGCCTACACCTTGGGAACACCTTTCCTTCTTAATGTCAAATAGCCTTGTTATGGTCATCTACGTATGATGGATGTGTAAGAGGCTTCTTGGATACGATGGATTAATCAACTCTAAGGCATTAACGATTAAGATGATTAAATATGACATGCATTATACATATATAGTACTTAGAACATCCAGTTCAATGAATTCCTTTATACACTTTAGTGACATCTTATTAGTCCTTTATACACTTTAGTGACATCTTATTAGTCATCCTGTAACTATTTATATCAACCCTAAAGTTCCTAAAATCGCTTTGGTATGTCCTTTAATCCATGCAAAAAAGGATTCATGTGTAAAATAATCATCACTTTTATAAGAATAGCTACAAGCCTACAATCTTATGAGAGTCTATATTTCACCTTACTATTTCCCAAGACAGAGAGTCACATACGTTGTAATATCAAACAAAAATATTTCGCTTTGAGCTACAATTAGTACCTTTGTTATATGTAATTATAGGCGTAGTTAAGCCTACCGACTGCACAAATGACACAACATATTTATGCTTCATTAATCATTAGTCACGATAGAAATAAGAAATTAACTAGAATTAGTAAAGCACAAACTATATGCAAGACCATGAATTATGCCACAAAATAAAATTAACTAATTAAATCAAAACTGAATGTGTAAATTTTAATTTGATGCAACAACTAAACATAGCTACATTTTAATTGCTTATTATTAGACTTGATATTTTACAAGAAAAGAAACTTATATTTATTATTATACGACACAAGAAACAATAACTAAATTGTTATTTTAGCACAAACATACCAAAAGCGAGGTCCATTCTAATAAGTAATCATCACAATAGTACATATGCCCACAATTGTAATTGCTATCAACAAGGCATGTTAAACATATACCTTATTTAATCATTCAGGTGGATTAAGAAAAAGAGTTGATTAAAAGAAGGTAAAATGCTTCTTCAATCGTCACCAAAATTTAATTTTAAAACACCAATCTGGCCACCTTATTAAAAGCCTTACTTGGATAAGAGAATATGTACAAGCGTGTTTCAAAAGGCCAATTTTGCCAAAAATTAATAAAAAAAACTTCAAGGAAGCTAAAAGAACAAAGAAATAAACATTTGTGTAGGAGCAAAGCATAAAAGAAAGTAACCACAAATCAATTTAGTTTAATTTTAACAATATGGGAACTACAATACCTAAGAGTGACATTTATAGTAATTCAGATGGTCCAACTAGAGGCCAGCATATATATATATATATATATATATATATATATATACCCCATTAGAATAGATTATACATGGATTATGATGGAGTAGGTGTTGGATTGTGGACAAATTCCTTATTACCAAATCTATAAACAATGAAAAAGTTTTGATTAAATAGGAATTAACCATGCTATGATTGAAGCATTTCACAATCATTTCAGCTGATGAGTTTTTCAGCTAGTGTATCCATCAAATTTTCAATCAAAATTTCTCAACTCGCACAAAATTAGTTGTTTCTAAAAATGTATCAATGGAATATAGCAAGCCAATTCATATGGGATAGTACTCAATCAAATAACATCCTCATCAAATCATTACATCTTAGATATTCAAAGGACTGTCTTAGTTATTATTTTGTCTTAATCACACTTAAATAGGCGTCAAAATGCTAATACCGAACTCCATTCCATCTCCACATAACGCTCTTAGAACACTATGCAAAACTAGGTAGTAGAAAAATACTCTTACCTGAGATCTATGGGAATTAAATCAAGATTGATCTATGCTTACAGCAAAACAGAAACTAGAACTTTTCTGGAAAAAATTATATATATCCTGCATAAATTTTATGCTAAAATGCATTACATGACCAGTAATCTTTTATCTACTCCCCGGTTATCTAATTAATTAACAATTCTGATATGCTGTAAAGTATATTTATACAACTCACTAAATGTTATCATTATATCCACAAAATAGAAATCGAATTAGAACAAACTTATGGAGCTAAAATGTTATCTTATAAACGCGAAAAGAAGACACTTAACTAAAGCATAAATGGCCACCTATAAATTCAAGGACAGATCCACTCATTGACTAAGGTAAGCAAACCAGAAATCAATCATGTTTGTCTTTCAATATACATCTATTTACCCACACCTTATATTGAACTTGTAGCTTCTTTTAGATTGTAATATTACTTGAATTTTGGTGAGGTTGAGTGTTTGGGTAGTGGGGAGAAGACCACTTGGGATTCTAGTTGAAAAGAAACAACGAAAAATTATATCTTCATATTGTTATAATTTTGACACAATAACAAGTGAAATCTTTTTACATCCTACACACTTTTGGCGGCGGTGGTTTCTATTATTTCCTAACAATGAAACTTTATATATCTTTATACATTTATAAACATGAAACAAAGTTTACTAATTTTACGCATTTGCATTAACCACAGAAATTCCACATATTCTTTGTACTTAACGATGATATCCTAATATCATACAAGTCCTAAACTCCATTGCCCCTGGTGGTACTTAGCACTTAAACAATACAACAAAAAAGTCGCGTCTTGAAGAAGTAATACATTCATATAGACTGAAAACTGATTATTGAATTGTTAGTGAAGATCTTGGTAAGAAGTACAACGATGAAAAGCCAAAAGTCAAGGGTACCACTATCATAACTCAAGGGTTATATATATACAAACTGTAATATGAGTTAAGTATGCCCCCAAAACTTCAGGCTGAGTCCTCACTCCTCACCTTTTAACGTAGGTGTAAGATTTGAAAGAAACAACCATCAACTACCAAATAAACTAACCAACCTAGGATCAATGGTAGTGTCTTGATTGAATATTGGATACTTTTTTACTATAGAGTCACTAAATTTTCTAGGCAAATCAATGTGATAATCTTAGGTGCATTTTTCAGTGGCTGTATTGCAATTGCAATAAAACAATTGAGTATCCTACCTTAAGAACATGAAATCAACTAAATGCATTAGGGCCATACAATTAGTAACTAGTTAGCAAAGACATAAAGTGTCACCCTCCAATTGAACCCAATCTGATCATAATAATTGACTTTGATCCCTAAACTTTCTACTACACATGAATACACTAGCTAGCCTTAATTCAAACAAGTATAATAGACTGTAAATATATGAAACAATAAACTAAAAACGCAAACACTAATCAGCATACTTATATACTAAGCTGCGTTCAAAGAGAATTCACTAACCCCATAAAATCCTAAGCTGGGATATCAAGCTTTCTCCAGAAGCAGCAGCAATTGTATCCCCAAACAGCAAGCGGCACCTGTATAATGAAATTATAACTAACATTCAATTCAAAATCCTAATGTATATTTACTCCAAGGATATGGCCAAGTAATATGTCATGTGGTAAAGTAGGAATTAAGTTAAACAGATTTCATAACCCCCGAATAAACTAACCTAAGAAAGCACACACACACACATATATATAAACCATCTTACCTGAAATTTTTTCTTTGATTTGATGCATTTCTGATAAGTATGCAAAGCAAAACCTTTAATACGTTTTCTTGCATGTATCTTCCAAAGAAACTACTCTCAATCTTCCTTCCAACCCAATTCAAGAAAGATGTTCTAATTGTCTTTGATATGTAGCGAATAAAACCCAAAATTTATTTATACAATACAACACTTCATCTATCTTTATCTGTGTGTTTCAAGTGTGTACCTGCAAAAAGTAAGATACTTTATACGAAAACCCTGATCACAAAAGATATCATGCTTAAGCAATTGTTCACTTCTTCTTTTTGACTTAAAATACAGTAAATGTGAAGACATCAGATCTAGAGGATAAACATAGAAATAAGGGGAGAAAATAATCAAATACTTAGGCATGTTTTAAGTCCAGTAATTAGAAGAAACCAGAAGAATATATGATAGATGACAGAAGAAAACCCTAAAAATTAAATCTTTAACTTTTTTTGGGGAAAGTGTATAACAATTAATAATGAGTAATAGGGGATGATGAAGAAGTACCTTGTTAATGATTTCAAGAGAATCCCATTTCGTCCTCTACATCAAAAAGTACAGGTTTTTGGAACTCCAAAGTTGGATTTATATTATTATAATATCAAGAAATGAATTAAGAGGGAAAAGAACAATCATTAGTACAGATCTTGCAATAGGAAAAGAACCTTCAGGTGATGTAATCTGTATATGTTATTTGTACCATCTTCTTCTGTTCTTCATCTAAGAGTTTCCCATTTTGAATCTGTTTAAAGTTGCAAGAAACCAAGCAAGAAAAGATATTTAAAATAAAAAGGAGTTAGTGGTGGTGTTGTGGTGTATGTGTCATCAGAAAGTTGCAGCCTTTTGCATTGCGAACAGTAGTGTGGTGGTGGTGTTTGAATTGATATCTATAAACAAGTAGCCAAGTGTCCATCTTTTCTGCAACATCCCCAGTTTTCATGCTTCCAAATTCCCATAAATATGTGAACAATATACATAAAATACACACATCCAAGTGATAATATTCCCACACACACATAATAATCAAGATCAACACACTCCATCCATATTTCCATTAATATGAGAAAATATACATAAAATACACCCACCCAAGTTATAATACTCCCACAAACAGACATAAAAATCAAGATCAACACACACATAAGATGAACACACAGAAGAAGAAAGAAAGAATGGGGGCTGACAGCAAGAGAAGTGAGCACACGCATAACTCAAACAAGAGTATAGTCCCTCTATACAATTGCCTGCGTGTGCTCACTCTCTTCTGTCAGATCTCAACCAAACTCCCTCTTCTCCTCACCAATTTGCAGCAACAACAACAACATAATAATAATAATAATAATCATGAAACACACAAAATAGAAGAATCATATCAGCGCTCGATCTAAAACACAAATTTGCATCATCTTTTGAGTTGACTTTGCAATAAAGAAAAACTTAATCCCAAGAATGACTTGTTTGTGATTCAATTTATAGACAGAAGAGTTTACTTTGTAATTGCGTTATTCACCCCACCACCATCATTTCCATCATCTCCACTTGTTGTCTGTCTTTTTTATGTTCTCAAATGATGATTAGTCATCAAGACATCATGTGGTGGGGGATCAAGATTAATGGTGGTTTGGGTTTAATCTTGAGATTAGGGTAATTAACTGCAGAAAAGACAGAATGGGACATGAGATTTCTGTGTCGAGAGGGCATTGGTAGGTTTAGGGTAATCTCATCTGGGTGCGTGTAAGAATATTATTGGGTGGAGAAGATGGGATTTCCAGTGAGTGTAAGCCGTAGATGTGATATTGTGATGGGGCCGTATGTGCTGGCGCCGGGAATTTGGACTTTGAAAATTCAGCGATGCGTCAATCGAGGGCTTCACTTTTAAACAACTGCCGTCATGGCGTCATCACCACCCCTTTGATATTTCTATTTTTTATATTCCTATTTCTATTCCTATTCCTATTCCTTTTCCTTTTCCTTTTCCTATCATATTATTATACAAGCCAAAGAGAACAGTGTGTCACGCTCCGTCTATAATATATCGTATTTTTTGGATTCTGGGTCAGGGGCAGGGTTAAAATGAAGTATGTAGATCAGCTATATATAGAATTATATTGAAGTGGCCTAGATCGGTAGATATTTTGTACGAAGATTCTACAAATCAACCATACATTTAAGTGTATAGAAACATCTAGATTAGAAGCATCTAGAAGCTAGCCAACTAGCAAAAATAGGAATGCTCACTCTCATTCATCTAAAAACTCACACAAATCTTGTAAGCCCTTATATAAATCACTTGTAAGGTATTAAGCTTCGCACGAGAGTTAGAAAGACAACTCCATGACAAATGATTAGGTTTCAAGTGATTAATTCTAGTGGTGTGCACGGAGCGATTCGATACAATTAATACCATTTTCGACACCTAAACTGCTAGTTTGGCTAATGCCATTTTAACCACAACCGACAATTCGGTTAATAGCCGCTTATGGTTAATTTTAGTTAATTAACCAATATACTTAACTTGTGCTTTTAAACCAAATTTTAACGAATAAGTTATTGTTAGGCTAGGTTTGGACCAATTTAATAAGAGTGTGCACGACACCCTTTGTTTTTTATGGTCTCGCCAAAACTGAAACCGAAGTCGGGATGTGCATACCACAATGTGCGCGCGCATTTTGCATTGCTTCTGCTTGTTTATGACGTTCCTTCTATACATAACAGAATCAACTATGTAAATATATTTTTATAAATGTGAATTAAAAATGTGTATGTATGGAAATCTAGTAAAATCATGAGAAGTATTGTAAATTTACTATACACTAATGACATTCGGTTTGGTGCAGTTAATACGGTTAATTTATACATCAAAACCTAAACCAAACCACTATTAATATGTTATGCCTTAACTGAATCGTCGGTTAATTGTTCGGTTCAATTAATTTGGTTCGGTTGATGAGGTTATTTTGTTATGGTTCGGTTAAGTCAGTTATTTTGCTCACCCCTAATTAATTCAACTATGTTAGATGATGATTTGGTTGTCAAGACTATATCAAAAACAAGTTAATATATCATTTTTAGCTATCTTTATTGCGTAAGGGTAAGTAAGATTGTCAACATAGGAAATTTGTGAAAAGTGTTTAACAAACAAAACTCATGCTAAACTAACGACACCAACTTTGGATAAAAAAATTATAACTTTGAATGATTTCTAGAATACTAATGCAAAAGCAACGAACTTTGAAATGAATTTACTAATTAGTGGAAATATATCACTTTCTGGCTTTCAATCTACAAGATCAACAATTAATATGTTTCATTAGGATTTGCACAAATGATAATTCAAGATTTTTACTTTTGATTAAAATAATAACAAAGAACAATCTTTTAAGATTCGTTCGTTCACAATATTACCAATTTACCTATATTAAATTGTCTACTAGTCTTAGTGAGTTAACGATGCAAATAAATCAGAAATTGGTAATCAAGTACATAACTTAATTTATAAGAAAAACCGTTTAAATCAATCAGAAGTTGAGTACGTTCAACAATTCAATGTTGATCATAAAGCCCTAATAAAGACATAACAATAGTCTTTCTTAACAAGAATAATTCACTTGAAAATGATCACAAAGCTAACTAGCTACAGATCGTCTTCATTATGCCTTCATTCTTGAATTGAAGAATGTTTATGGATGATTTGGGGAACCTTGAAACACCAAAAATCACGTAAAGTTTAACAATTTTCTTCCGAAAGAAGATCCCCTTCGAAAACCTTATTTAGATACTTAAATAGACTCAAAATTCTTTAAAGCCCGATGCTAAAACTACGACCGGCATATCATACGCCCAACCGACATATGATACGCAACCTCATCATGCCTAACCTTCTGAACTTTTTGTCTAATACTCCCACAAATACACGACCATAACGTCGCCTAGGGGTGAGCAAAAAACCAAAATAACCAACGCAACCGAACCGATAAAACAGAAACCGCTAGAAAACCGACGGTTTGGTTTAATGATGTTTTAAAAACCGATTTTTTCGGTTCGGTTTTGGTTTTGCTTGTAACAAAAACCGAAAAAACTAAACAGAAATCATATAATCAAACTTGTAAATTTAGAGATGTAATCATATACTAATAAAAATTATTAGCCTTTTAGTTACTTATTTAACTTGTGTTATCTAAAAGAGATTAAATATATAGGTTTCAAAAATAATATTTAATTTTTTTATTTTAATTGATAGCTTAAAATGTTTTATTAAATATATTGTTCTTATATTTTATGAATTGTATTTAATTTTAATGTCAACTAAATTATAAAATATATAAATTATATTTAGCGATCAACAAAATAATGTAAGACCAAAGTTTTTGGCTTAAATTCATTACTTAAAAACAATTTTTTTCTAAAACTTGAAGCACAAATGATAAAACCGAAAAAAACCAAAAACCGAATCGAAACCGAAGTTAAAACCGAAAACCAAAAACCAAAAAAATCAAAACTGAACGGTTTTAAAAACTTAGAAACCGAAATATTGGTTTTTGGTTTCGGTTTTAGGCCAAAACTGAACCAAACCGACCATGCATACCCCTAAGTCGTCCCCGGTGTATTATACGTCCATACCCGGTGTATGATATGCCAATACATTTCAAGTTGCGCCTTTTGTAACTTTTGATATTTACCACTTTAGTTTTTATAGTTCCGTGTTTTGTTTCTTTTGATTCCACTTAAGCTTGTTTTGGGCTTCAAACACCTATGAACAAACTACAAAAAATGTAACTAATTCCATAATAACAATGATGTAACATCATTTATTTGGATCAATTAAACACTGAATTATTACCACGTGATCACATCCCTACACTTATTCTTTGTTTGTCCCTAAGCAAAAGCTTTTAAGTAACTTTCAAACTTTTATCATCAAACACATTCTCCAATCCCTTACTAATTCTCAGTTCTGGTTCAAGGTCATACCCAAATTCACATATGTTTTTGAACATATTTGTCAATTTTTTTTCAAACAAAATCATGACACGTTAAACCTAATTCACCTAATCAGGCCTAATAGGCCTTCGCATTTTACCCATGCATATAATCACATTTTCTCGCAATACACCTAAAGTATACATAAATCAAAAGAACTTTTATGGGTTTCATTAGGCTTAAGTTAAGGGTAAGAAATTAGGGATAAAAATGGCTAAAAGGTGATGAAATCTAAAAATTTTGTAAGGTTATGTACTTTGAAGGTCTATTATTGATATCAATGTATTTTACATTATGAGGAAAACATTGACCCATATTTTATGATTTTTTTACTTTTTTAAGGCACATCAATATTGGCCTCTTTTAATTTCTCGCTTTTCTGAATGATATTATCTTTTTCAGCCTATATTTTCAAATAATTTGAAAACGTAATTATCGGCTTACCGAATAATGAGGCTTGGCACTATGGCCACTTTTGAGAACATAATCACCTAACCAATTTGGATTTGATAAAAAACAAAACTAGAACAATAAAAGGGTTCATATTTCACTTCTTTTCATATATATATATATATATATATATATATATATATATATATATATCATTGGGTACC
>BJCM01002578.1:0-24684 GCA_018326385.1 Flaveria bidentis | reverse complement strand
CCCAATCGCATCTCTCAGTCGCACGGCTGGTCCATTAGCATGGCTCAGTCGTACGACTGAGTCTCATTCTCATATGCTCCTACGAATGACCCAGTTTCATGTTTTTACAACATATGAGGTGTATTATATTAAGCCTAGACAATTCAACAAGCGACGACCACACTATATATGACTATATATGCTCTAACAGGAAATTTGTAACCCTCAATCACTCTTGGTCCACCAAGATTTCTGCTTCTTTCATCAAGTTCTAATGCTTCTATTTTGGCTATCATGATATCTAAAGTAGTACTCTCAAGATCAAGAGTATTTTTCAGCATTGTTACATTCTGTTTCCAGCTTTCAGGGAGACTGTGAAGCATTTTCTTGTTTAATTCTTTAATCTTGTAAGTGATTCCCATGATTTCCAAGTCATTTAATAACTGTACAAATCTGTGCAGTTGTTTGGATATGGACTCTCCCTTGGTGTGGTGGAATGTTTCATACTGATTAACAAGCTTATCCTTGTTAATTTCTGCTACCTCAATCCTTCCTTCACATATAATTTTTAGTGCATCCCACATAGCTTTTGCAGTACCATACCTCTCCAATCTTTTTAGCACATCCATCTTGAGTGCTTGAGTCAGAATGGAGTAAGCTTTGAGGTCAATCTTGATTTTCTTATAGTCTTCATCATCAAGAATTAGGTCTTCAATGGGTATTCTTGTAGTTTTGTAAATTGCAGCTTGATCTACAGACAGAGTGACAGGGATGTGTGGACCCTTGCATATTGATATCCTGAAATCAGGATCTACACCTGTGATGTAATTCCTAAACCTGATTTTCCTCTGTTTAAACTCAGATTTGTGTTTAAGCATAGGAGGTTTAGGTGTATGACCAAGTTCTGAGTAACTATTAGAATCCGTTTTAACAAGGTGTTTAACTTGTGTAAATATAGATTTAGATGATTTTTAAGATTGATTAGTCCAACTTGTTCAAATAGTTTGATCGGATTTCAGAATGAGATCTATGATTGTAATGAGTTTCTTGCTGTTGAGAGTATTTTGGTGAGAATGTGTTGACAGGAGTATTTTCTCCTGTTTACTAAGTAGAGATAATGATATCCTCTACTAGAAACTCGATTACCAGATCAATCGAATTCTATTCAATTCTTGCGCAGATCTGAAAGAGAACCGAGAGCCAAAGCTCTGATACCAATTGACTGGGTAAGTAAGATTGAGATTCTTACTGTGAATCGAATATGGTAATCAAGTTAATGACTGAATGGCGGAAACAAACAATCAAAGAACATTCAATACAAAAATTATACTCATAAATGCTTTTGTATTGTATATATGAAAGTTGATTGATTATAGAGAATAAATGACAACAAAAATTCTCTATGTCTATCAGCCATCACCTCAAATACGAGGTTATCTATTCTATTTATAGGCAGACAAGATGTCTTTTACAAAATGACTATACTACCCCTGACCTATTACATCAGAACTAGTCTAAGTCTTGATCCGTATCTTTGCTTGTTCATCCGCATTGGAAAATGCGGATGAGTTGACTTGATCAGCATTTCTTCACTTGATCATCCGCATTAGTATGTTGGTTATCCGCATTGGTTAATGCGGATGAACAAATACTTATACGCATTTGTTCGGTCATCCGCATTTGTCAAATGCGGATGAGCAAAGTCTTGTCCGCATTAATACTTGGTCTTCCGCATTTGTCAATGCGGAAGAACAAAAACTTGTCCGTATTTGTTTATGTCTTCTGCATTAACAAATGCGGAAGACAATACTTGTCTTTCTTTAGCAGGATCTTCATCCGCATTTCTTCTTGGACTTATGGGATTCCATCAAAGCAATCATCAAATCACCTATTGAATTGGCATGTATGATCCTTTCAGGGTGCAACATAGTTTTGGACTCTTCATCCTGTAATAGGATATTTATAACATCTTTAACTTTGCTAGGATTAGCAGAGTTAGAATATGGAGTTTCATTATTTGTTTTAGGCAAATTAGATTTTGGAGGAGACTGTTGTTGTTGTGGCTGAGTTGAGTTGAGTAGACTAGGGTACTCGTGAAAAATCCAGCTCCCACAAACAGATCACCCTCATCTTCAGGAGTAGCATCATTTTTGGCAAGAAAGGCATTCTCAACAGTATTTGGAGAAGCAACATACCTATATTGTGATGTTGAAGCAGATCTGTCATTATTTCTTGAACTCTCATCATCTTCTATTGAATCAATCTTTGCAAAGAGAAGATCAAGATCTAGAAGATCAATTTTTGTTCCTAAAGTTGACATTTCATATGTGAGTTGAACATATCTATTCATAATCTGACTTATAGTTTCTCCTAATATATGCTCAAAAAGTTCAAGTTGTCTCTTTAACTTTTGTCTTTTGAGATCTTGGATCTTTTTACCTCCTTCACAGATAACTTTCAGAGCTTTATACATGGTATAACTAGTTTGATAGTTCTCCAGTCTTGAAAGTACCTCCAGAGGTAACCCTTTGAACATGAGAGAGAAAACTTTAACATCATTCTTCACCTTCTTTAAGTCATCACCATGTAAGCCATCTTCAGGATATGGCTCTTGAGTATCTTTAGTATATACAAATCCTCTATCAGGACCATCTAAAGTGATTGGAATGTGAGGTCCTTTTTCAATTGACTTCCACAGATCAGTATCAATTAAGTTCAAATGATGTTTTAATCTGAGTGACCAATTTTTAAAGTCGGCTCGATTCTTTAGCTTTGGCACCCTGTTCTCTGAAACTTCAAACTTAGCCATGATTAAGTTTTTAATTCAAGAATATATACTATTTTGATGTTTTTAGATTTAAGATGAAATAAAGAAATGAAAATATTTTTGGATTTTAGTTTTTTGAAAATTTTCTAAGTGTTAAGGGAAGTCTGAATTAGAAGTGCCTGAAGAGTAGTGATGCGTCTGCGCGGTAGTAAAATGCCTAAATAGTAGAGAAACTCCCAACTTGTCTTAGAAACGCCTAAGGGATTGCCTTAGTGAACTTCTGAAATTTCAAGTGTAGAAACGCCTAAACAGTAACAAAACGCCCAAACAGTGTGATGCGCCTGAAAACAGTTGCAAAGCGCCTGAACAATTCCAAAGCGTCTTGGACTTAGACTTTTGAAAAACGTCTGAACAGTGTTGAAACGCCCACACCGTGTCAAAACGACCACTCTGAAACGCCTAAACAGTGTTAAAGTGTCTGAACAGTGTTGATGCGCCTAAACACTTAGGTGATTTTTCAGATGATTTTAACACCTCAAATGCCTAATTCATGTTCTTCGTAACAACCTTTGTAATAACCTGATCTTCACAAATTATTCAAAACTTGATAAAACGATCTGAATCTCTTATTAAGTCACTAATACACTGATAATCAATCCTTCCACATGATTTCTTTCAATTAACAACACTTTGATTCTTAATTTTGCAAATTTAGTGTTCGAGTTTGAAGAACTATTTGAACACAAAATTTGTCATAAAATCATATTTGATTAGATAAGTTCACTCAATTGAGATTCAAATCATGTTTCGAGTGATGAAACATAACTAAATCATCAAATAATTGCACAATTGCGATCAAATCACAGATTCAAGTGATTAAAAATGCTCAAAAAGTCGTTTTTGAACTTCAAATCACTGAACCGAAAGCTTTGATACCATTTGATAGGTTTAAATGGATCGATCTGTGATTAATATCAAGCAATTGACAATAGTATGAATAATGTAATCAAAACAAACAAATATCAGAAAAATTCATAGAGTTTTCATTGATATTAGAAGGATTACAAAGTGCAATTGACAGAATAATATCTAAAGTCGTAACCTGCACAAATACAAGCAATCCTATTTTTACTAATAACAAGAAACAAAAAAGAAATATATATTTATATAATAAGTCCCTAAAATATGACAAAACTTATCGAAAGACTAAAATGTTAATCTTTCTAGGGTTCTAACAATGATATTGTTTATATAATTGATAATTGCATCATAACATCAACACAAATCGATCCATTTGAACCTATCATGATATGTATATTGCCCCAAATGTACTAACTAAATATTACTATTGGTGTGCAAACAAGAGAATTTGAAGATAAATTATCATATTCACAAACTATTAACAATTAGTCACGGACTCACCATGAATAACCAAAAATAAAAACTAACTACATATTAACTATTTTTAAAAATTAATAAGAGAAACAAATGCACCTGCTTAGGTCTGTATGGCAAGATCTTCATTTGTTCTAGTAATCTTCAACATCTCGTCCACTGATCTACAAAACATAGTAAAACCCGTGTAGAAGTGAACTTCTCACTTCATGATTAACATCTCACATTTAAATCAATAATGCATCCTCTTCCTCACACTTAAAGCATTACATTGTCCGCAATGCAACGTATAAGTGGAAATTTGATTAAAATAGTTAACTTTTTTAAATAAATATTTTGAAAAAATGACTTTAATGATACAAGTCCTAAACTCAGTTTCCTAGGAATTACGTTTGCATTTATCATATGCAACAAACCTTTTAAATCATTTAGTAAATTCGGGTAGTGTAGTCTCGTGAAGATTTCTAGTGAACACTTAAAGGAAAATGTATCATCTTCCCGACACTTAAAGCATATCATTTAGTGTAGTCTCGTGAGAGTTTCTAGTAAACACACCAACAAAGTTATTAAATTAAAATAAAATAGAATTATAAATAAACAAAAAGAGACTAAAAACACAAAATATGTGGGGTTGCCTCCCAAATAGCGGTAAGTTTTAGGTGTTCAGCCAGAATGTACCTGTCAACACTCATGTTGGTTGAACAAGGTGCTTTCCTCCAGAAGTTTCTTTAAATGATCCGATAGGTTTTCTAATTCATTCCATTTTCTTCCAAACACCATTTCCATAACTAGAACATTCACAGGGTCAAGTGGATCACCCAATTTTTCTTCCTTTTTGGTTTATCCTTCATCGTGTCCACCTTTTTCACCAACTTTTTTATTTTTTGTTAGACCTAAAAGCTTAGCCATGTCATGTTTAAAACCAATCTCAAAAGTTGTGTCGTCACTTATATGTGGAATATAAGAAGGAACATGCTCATTAGTCATACTTGTCTCACTAGGTTCATTATTAACAAAATAATTGATAGACTTGGAAAATACATTGAAACACAACTTACGGGTTATAAACTCATGCCAATTGTTTCGTCTCGGCAGTTAATTTGAGCATTTATAACTTGAGGTTTCTCCCACATCATCTAGTATGCATAATCAAGTACCATAAAATCCACATGGTAGTAAAATTCTCCCATTTTGATTACTACATCTCTCACCATCCCCTGAGGACATTTATGAGTTAAGTAGGCTAACACCATGGTTTTGTCAACTTCTTTAAGATGTACATACTCATATTGATCATACAACATACCTAACAAGATGCTAACACCAGCTCCATAGTCCAAGAGAGCCCTGCTGATTTTAAATTTCCCCATTTTAATTGAATAAATGTGTAAGGCCCTGTTCCTGGAATGCTCACAGCTGGTCAATCATTGCACATAAAACATATGATTTACATTAACTTTACTAAAGTATTGCAGCGAAATCATTTTAAACAACCATTTCATTTCAGATAAATAATCGTTTATGCAAAATAATACAACATTCATTATAAAATATCACTTGGTCACATTACAATGCAAAAACATTATCACAACATAAAATGGATTCCATTAAAAAAACAAGCCAAGTAGCCACCTCGTGCCATCCTCAGCAACATTTACCTGCCAACTGGAAACACATAACAGTCAATATTGTTGAGTGAGTTTTAGTTTTACAAAAACATTATACTACCTTCATTTGTTAAAACATTTTCTTTACTATCGCACATGATCACACATCATAGGTACATCAAGGTAATAATTATTATCTTCATCATCGTTCGTTTCGTACATTTTGCACATTTCGTACTTATCGCACTTTTCGTACATTTATTATCTTTTCACTTCTATCTAGATCCTGTCATATGCTTAACCCCCCTCTTGAGCACAAAGCTATATTATCTAGGGTTAAGGGATAAGGACCCCATATCGCACATATAGCACATATAACACGTATGAAGTAGTCACTAAGACTGACTCCCCTATGTGTGTGAATTCTTATGGGTTTAGCGAAAATCCAACGCTACATAACACACAGTTAACACCATATTGCACGTATTGGAGCAGTCACCAAGACTAACTCCTACTTTGTGTATGAACCCTTATGAGTTAGCCAAAATCGCACGCTGTAAACACATAGTTGAGCTAACAACTCTCAATGAGTTGTGAACCTTCTTTTATTTGCTTGCAAGACTTTTTCATTCGTTCATTATGTTCCACTTTCATTATCTTAAATCTTTCACTTTATTAAGATAATAGTTTACGCTTATTATTATAATCACACCACGTAAACTCACATCATCATACGTAATAAGGAACATAAGGAAACACATCATACATAACATACATAATCATACATCATCATCATCATGCATAAGCATAGCATAAATCATACATCATCACCCATGCCACATCATACATCACCCATCACATCATCTATGACCTCAAAAACTCAACTTACATTACCCTCGGGATCCTCCCAAGTCAAATCCTACATTTTACATTTTCCCCAAAATCTCAGAAAATTTTCTAAGTCTTAGGCGCATGGGCACCATGCAGGCGCATGGGGAACACATAGGAGCATGGGGAACTTCTGGGCGCATTGGCACTATATGGGCGCATGGGTACTATATGGGCGCATGGCCGATCACTTAGTCATGTGGGCAAATTCTAGGCACATGGATATTATGCAAGCGCATGAGTGCCTAGGCCCATGGGAATTCTAGGCGTGTGGACACTTAGTTAAATTCAGCCTATTTCTAGGCATATGGACACTATTTGGGCGCATGAACTTTGGGCGCATGGGTCACTTTGGCAGTTTAAACCATTGGATGCATGGACCTAATTTAGGCGCATCGACAGTCAACACTTACTATCAATCATCATAATTTGTCCCAATCATCAAACTTTCATGTTCTAAGCTCAACACTAACATTCTAAGACATAGAAACACATTCATAAAATAAGGATTTATTGTTAGACGTGTTACTATATTTAAAATTAGGATGATTACGCCAACCTAGATGATATGTATTAGTTGCTTTCGATCACCATATACTTGGTTGACCTCTACCTCAGCTCAACCCAGTTGCAATGGATAATAAATGATTGCATCTCCCAAATCGCCACATCCTCCGCATATGGCAAAAACTTAACTGCCTTATGGTGACACATTTCCACTATTGCAATTCAAACTTGCCAATTGATGTTTCAACATTTGATTGTCTCTCTCTGACTATTATAACCTCTCATTGGCATTATTAGTGCATGCAGTTAACAATTGCATGTTTCTTCTTCCTTTTAGATTAAGCTTGCCTTTTTGAGCTTACCACCATCGTTTCTTAAAATCCCCAACCTACTTTTACATGATTGGAAAATATGTTCCCCCTTGATAGAATTCATATCCTAGATGTCATCGATGGATAGACCATCATAAATCACATTGCTTAACTTCCATTGTGGAAATCAATAATAGGGACAATTCCTTTATAATTTCTTAAATCTTTTCCAACCCTTGTAGAAAATCTCAACTAGTTGTTGTTGGAAATTTAGAATAATAGCTCTTGCATCACTTATTCGTTGAGGTGTGTAATATTTTTCTAAAAATTGTTGTTGCGTATCCTCCCATGTAAAGATGCTTGTGGATGGCAAAGATAAGAACCACTATTTTGTAACATCCTTCAATGTAACTGGAACAATGCTATCTTGACTTGATCTGCTGTAAACCTTTGTCCTGCAATTGTTCCATATACCACTTCAAAAGAAATATAAAGGTAGGGGTCCTTAGTTCTTTTACCATAGAAAGATGGAAACATGTTCAACCCTTATGGTCTTACTTCAAAGGAACTACCATGTGCAATTGGATTTACTATTGGAGATGAGTTACTATAATTCTATTTCTAAAATGGCTTTCAACTCCTCCAGATTGGGGCATGATGATGGACTTGTAGAAGGCCATCATGATTCAAGAACACCCGATTGAGAATATTGATTCATTGGTTACCTCATAACTTTTGGTGGACCTTGATTAGCCATTTAAAAGATTAGGTTGAAGTATTGATTATATCCTCTTGGATGTTGATAACCATAGTTAAAACCAAATCCATCTTCATCTCCCCCTCCATACTCAGAATTCAGATTTTCTTGCTCTATTCAATCATCCTAATTCGATACCCAATCCCTTATGTGATCTTCAACATTAACACATCATTTGGGCAAGATTTTAATTGACTGCTTTTTATTAAAGGATTTCTTCGAGTCTCATAGTTAACATTTCTAACTGGTTCTTATTGAATTGATTGATTAGGTTGTGAATATACATAAGGATTTTCATCCACTTAAAACTATGGTGGTTTAGGCATAGGGTCTCCTTGAACTAGGTTAAATGGAGGGGCTTCTTGCTGTGGTGGTGGAACATTATTCGGCGGGAACAGTGGGGGAGGAATATCACC
Source organism: Flaveria bidentis (assembly GCA_018326385.1). Taxonomy (NCBI): domain Eukaryota; kingdom Viridiplantae; phylum Streptophyta; class Magnoliopsida; order Asterales; family Asteraceae; genus Flaveria; species Flaveria bidentis. Next base: position 16,057 of record BJCM01002578.1, on the reverse strand, counting down.
CAAAGATTGTTCTGTTTGTAAAGGAGGTCAAATGGATAGAGTACCTTGAGCACCTGAGTTATTCATATTATTAAGCAGATTGCTTTCTGGTGTTTTAGAAATCCTTCATAGGATCTTACTAGCCTTAGCTAATGAAGTTCCTTCTTCGGACCAAGCACCTCCTCGTGGAATTGGAGTTATTGAAGTATTATCTTTGTGAAAGACTTGGTTGTCTCGTTATCTTTTCTCAATTTTAGGATCAAACAGCAATGGTGAAGACCTTCTGGAATGTCTCATGTGCATAAGGTTCTTGAACTACCTGGGAACAAAAAACAAATCACGTACTTCTGAATGACAAAACTAAAAAATAAACTAAGAACAAGAAAAAAATATTTTTGGTTCTTTATGAAATTTCTAAGAAAATAAATAACTATTAGTAACACTAAGCGCAATGATTCCCTAGCAATTATTTTGATCGATGTCGTGTGGTCGGTCAGAAATACATATTAATGCAAAGTCCTTGTCACGATTGATTCCACATAATGTTGCACTTCATAATCAAATTAATACGAATGTGTGCATATGTGATATTAAAGAACTTCAAACAAACTCAATCAAATTTATATTAATCAAAATATTACAATGCCAAAGGAATTTACATCGTTGAAGCTTGATATACCCAAGGTGAGCACCTCTCGGCCGGCCTATCACACAACCTTCTGTTCTCTCACCATCAGAGCACTTTTACAAATGACACAAAGAATACAATACAAAGGAATATATATATATATATATATATATATATATATATACTATCCAGATGTTCTCACACGAGAACATTAAGTTTTGCGTGGCAACTCTAAGTTTTCGTGTTCTGAGATTTTATCCATCATCGTGGAGTTCTTGCATCCTTTTATTTCTCACATGATTTGAGTGTTTGTTTTCACTTGTTATTATGATCCATAAAGGTTAGTTCCTTAAAATTCCCTCTTAGGGATTATGAAACCAAGTAATGTTTGAATTTAGGGTATCTGACATTTCATTCTTCCCCCTCAACTTTAACCTCCTTCTGTATAGCTTCATAATAGATCTCATGTCTGAATCAAGATTAAACTGTTCTATCTTAATTATTTACAACTTAAGATGTATTAGGCATATGATAAAGAGGTCCAACTTCCATTTTAGATTCCTTAAGAACCCAATTCTACAATCCAATGACAAGACTTTTGTGATGATGAACTAGATCATCTAAAGTATTCTCCCCCTAAGTAAGATGTAATAAGGCCATATTTTCAGTGCAAGAATATCAAAAAATCTTGATTCTTCACTTAATTAACCCATTTGATCATTGTCCCCATAAGTAAGATAAGATAAGCCCCCATTGTCAAGCTTTAATTCATGAACGAACCTAATCAAATGTTGTAGATATAAAATTTTGAACTTGATCATACAACACAATAACCCCTATTTAAGTATCAAACTTCAAATCATCCAACATCTTCCAGATATTGGGAAAAACACTTATTAGAAAACCTTCAAATATAACAAGTTTTTGCATCTGGATTAAGTTCTTGCGTTTTGCAAAGTTTTTGCGAAAATTGAAATCAATCTCGATTTTTCTATGGATGATGAAGTTTTTGCATGAGAAAATTTTCACAAATGATGGTTACTGTTGTGAAGATGCAAAGTTTTTGCGAAAATTGAAATCAGTCTCGATTTTTCTATGGATGATGAAGTTTTTGCATGAGAAAATTTTCACAAATGATGGTTACTGTTGTGAAGATGTTGCATCAAAATCTTCTCATGAAAAAGTTTTCTCATTAAAAGTTTTCTCATGAAACATTTTCGCATGGAAGTTCTCGCAAAAAAAATTCTCGCATGAAAAGTTCTCGCATGAAAGTTTTCGCATGGAGAAGTTTTCTCATAAAAGTTCTCTCAAGAAAAAGTTCTCGGAAAAATACGGGTATCTTTGCAAAGTTCTCATACGACACAATTACTCCCGTGAAAACTTCGACCAAAATCAACTTTTTTGAGTTTAAATCACTACTACAATCTCAAATCTTCATTTTCCACCAAAAGTTGAAGATATCAAGCATAATGATGTGAAAAATTACACGTGTATTCACTCTCGATTTCACCTTCTTCTCCCTTAAAACCGGTCCAAAATAGATCTAAACGTATAAATCTTCAACCTCCATGTTTAACATCTTAAACGGATGATCGTGGAATGAAAATCCATGTATCAAAAGCAACACCTTGCTCTGATACCAAATGTAAAGTCCTGATCGCGATCGATTCCACATAATGTTGCACTTGATAATCAAAATAAGATGGATGTGTGTGTGTGATATCAATGAAGTTCAAACAAACTCAGTCAAAGATTATTAATTAAAAGATTACAATACCAAAGGAGTTTACATAATTGAAGCTCGATCCACTCGAGGTGAGCTCCTCCATGCGGCCTATCACACAATGTTCTGCTCTCTCACCATCAGAGCACTTTTACAAATGACACACACATAATGAAATACAAAGAAAAATATATCTATATATACTATACAGATGTTCTCGCACGAGAAAATTAATTTCTCACCCAACAACTCTAAGTTTTCATGCGATGAGATTTTATCCATCATCTAGGATTTATCGCATCCTTCTTTTTCTTGCATAATTTGAGTGTATTCTTTTCACTTGATTTTATAATTTTTAAAGGATGGTTCCGTACAATTAAAGAATACCTAATCACCTTTAATAGTAAAGGGTAAGAAGGGTGTCGAATCCACATGAATCGCAAAAAGTTCTAGTAACGATTAATCTATGAACCTTACACATTAAAAAGTAAATTGATTGATCAATTAAATTGTGAAATAATAAAATTAAAAAAATAAAATATTTGGATTATTAACATTCTTAGGGAAAAAGCGATCCACTTCAAGATTCAGGTTTGACAAAGTTGCGTTATTTAGTAAAACCTATTGAGAAGTCATTAACGGTGACTTACACATGTAAGATCTAAGTGATAATTATGGATTAAAGCCTAAATGAATTCATTAACATAATTAACAATTTGAATCATGTAACTCTAATTCTAATAATCAATCATACAATGATTAAAGAAAATCAAAGTTGTAGAAAACCAAAATTAGGTTTAAGGCATAATCAAATCTTTTAATTAATCAAATCATAAATAGAATCCACAAGAACTTAAAAGGTTCAAGATCCAATCTCAAATCTAGGTTACAAACTAAGAAAAACAAAAAAACTTGCACAAACCTATCCCCCAAAGTGAATCATGAATGAATTGGCATTGCCTCATCATTAAATCTTCGAGACAACTTGAATTAAGCATGTAGGTTTTGATGATCTTGATGTTGGAAGGCCTTTGGAATAATAAAAAATGCTTTCTTTTCTTCAAATATTCAAGTTTTAGAAGTTAATTTTCGTAATAGGTTTAATACCCTTTAAAACCTCTCAAATTAGGTCAAAACCCACCAAACCACGACGCTCGGCGTCGATGGCGCCAACAGTGGTGTCGGTGGCTCGAATTTGGCATCAAGCTATTGACACCGGTGGTGTCACCTCCTACACAAACTTGATTTCCATATTTAACTTTTCAATATCTTTTCGTTGATAAGTCGTGGGTCCCGTAACTCTTTTCTTACCTCAAGTTATGCTCATTTTAAGTTAACAGTGTCTTAAAACTTTTCTTTTACACTTACTCACCTCTTGAGTTCCAATTTTCATTCTGTTTCTTCCAACTTATTCATGTACTTCACCATTAATCAACAAAACAAGAATATACCAAAAGTAACTCTATTTATCATAAATTGACACGTAAAACACGAAAATAAATGTTTTAAACATTGAACTTTCACCACCCGATAAATTTGTAATTTACTCATATGTTTATTTATAAAACTACGTTTTTTTGCATGAATGGTGAGATGCTACAAGTAAATAATAAAAACGAATTCGAAAACAACAATGCTAGAAAATAAAGAAGGGAAAATGCATCTTTGATGATCTTGAAGAAACATATGACTTGTAAAATTCTCCTTTAACAAAATCATTAGAACACTATTTAAATCACAAATAATCGAATTCAGTCTTTTAATCGAAGTTAGTCTCAATCTTTCTTTGTTAAAAAACATACTTTAAATAGGCAACATACATTGATGAGTTCACATGTTTAATTAAACAACTATACTTAAACAAATAGATTGTCCTGTAAGTCAAATACTATAAATGTATGTGTAAGTATAACATCCAATCATCATTGAATTTAAAATTAATACTGTTAATAAACATAAGACGTAGGTGATGTGTGATCAATAACAAGTGATAACTCGATTGTATTAATAGCTCAAGTCAAATTATTACAATACCAAAGAAATATACATCGATTACTCTTGCCCATTGCCCCTAATATTACTAGGTTCCTTTGTTTTCCTTTTTATAGCTCCTCCTTAGCTGAACAAATCAAGTGACCCCTAAATCAAACTAGTAACTAAACCTTTTGTTTTAATGCTAAGCATCTAGACGCAAACAATAGATTGAAAGAAATATAGGTCCACAATGGACTAAAGTTTGCCTAAAAATCCATAAATGGATTTCAGCCCCCTGGAATTTGACTCAAACAAACTCCAACTAAAGTCATTCTAGCGATGTTGTAACCGATATGTCCTATAGTTGAATCTATTATCGGTCATAAACCATTTCCTCTAACTACATAATAGAATTTTGATAGAAACCATTATAAAATGTACAGTAAAAAGTATTAAAAAGTACAAAATTCATTCAGAGAACACAAATTCAATTGAACAAAACAAAATTTTAAAAACGAAATGTAAAAATTTCAATTATACAGCACAAGTTTTAAAACATTCATTGAATACCTATTACTTTTGCCTTGTATGTTTCACATATCTTCATTTTGTAACTCAATACAAATTAAAGTTGCGTGTGTAGTGGTGCTTTTGTAAACTTTATAATATGCGTAGCGATATTGACATTAATTAACGTGATTAAATATATAAAAAAAAATTTAACTTGTTACACTTTGGTTTTAAGAATTGAGACCTAAATAGAAGATATTATTATGTCTCCCATGTTTCTATATGACAATTTAAAAAAACCTATTAAAACAAAAAACTATAAGGATAAAACAACCAAAAAGATAAAATAAATGCATTTAGCATTCAAACCCATGTTACCCGGCTAAACTCTGAGCAAAATCAAAATAAAATAAATGTGCCTAACCAACTCCCCTAGATATAACTCAAAGTATAACATCCAAAGAAACCTATATAACACGTAAAAAGATCTAGAAAAACAATAAAATGGGGAAAATTTTGTTGTGGACCAACATCATGATATGTGGCATCTGATGGTAAATGGGTTTCAATTTTCCTAGCATTTACTTATTCGAAGAAGCAACATATTTTGTAAGTATACAAATAAGAACACTGAGAAACAATCATACCAACCGATGAACCAATTCAAGATTTATTTCCATTTATTGATTTCACAATATAACAAAATTAATGTGGTAACATGGGAGAGGAGTTGTTTGCCTTAGATGAAACCCAAAGTTGTAATTTTTGGAACGCGTTGCAATGAGATCCTATGGTACAAATGTAAAACTGGTCTTGGTTAGGGTTGATGGTAATTCTAGCTGGGCTTTTGGTGTGGAGTGATATAGGGTGTGAGGGGTCACATACATTGTAAGCAGTCCTTGACACTTGTGCAACAGTATGAGCTCCTGTTACAAAGTTAAAGACAAGCACATCATTGGCTTCGAAGGTTCGGTGTGCCGCCCACGAGTGGTAGAAGCTTTCACTTGACGGTACAGCCCACCCGAAAGCATCGCCCACAACATGCTCTCTTGCCATGGAGGTATGGAATCCGATGGCTGCAAACACCATGGAAATGACCATAAGGAGACTCAATATTGATTTCTCCATGCTTTGATCGAGTGGGATAAAGTGTTGTTTTAAATGTCGAAGGTATTAAGTTGTTATGGAAGATTGAAACTTTGGTTTCGTATTTATAGGAAGCAAAAGAGTTGCATGTGTTAATTGTGGGATTTAATGATGATTATTGTTTCGATTGCTAGCGATTAATTACAATTAAAATACTAGTGAACTTAGAAATAAGTTTACCTTCATAAATATATTCGTTACTTGAACTTGATCGCTTATTGTAGATAGAAACTAACATCTAATTTCGTAGTGTTGTCAAATTAATGCCTATTTTGATTTCATTGTAATAAAATATAAACCAATATTTGTGATATAAAGTTTTCACCAAGTGCTTCTTTAAGTATATATCTTATTAATTAATTAGTTTACTTCTAGAATTTAATATGTTACCACTTAAACAGAAATTTGACACCAAATTATCAATTACATTACCAAATTTCAACAAATAAATAATATTTATTAACATAAAAAAGCTTATACACCGAATTAAATTTTAATTGTTACTATTAATGTAATTTAAAAATGGTTTAACTGAAAAAGAAAAAAAGAAAAAAACGTTCTCTCATTTCATTAGAACTATATTATTAGTATATGTTACAATATACATATTTAAGTATTTTAGTTAATGTACTTACAAATATTTTAAACTTCATATAAGGGATATACTTGACTTTGTATAATCCCAAACGAGGAAGCATGGATTTGCATCTCTTTTATAAAAAGAAAATCTTAAATGACGTCTACCAGCTCGGAAAATATCGTCATTAGTTTTTTATACTAACTAAGAGATTTTATACAAATTAATACGAGAAAATAATATTAAAACTTTACACTAAAACAAAAAAATTAAATTCAAGCTAAATGTTTGTATTGCGATCTAAATTATAAATTACATAACGTCATTTTATGTTTTTTAAGTATGTTGTGTCATTCACGTTAACACTTATGTTGTTGAGAAATGCATTATGCATGTACAATGTTGAGTTTATCTTAAAATGATGAAATTTTGTACTATACTTTTTAAAGTATTGTAGTCTTTTTACAATTCATGTTCAGCTAGTTTGCTTTATTTATATATATGAAAATGAGTGGTCGATATCCACAGTGTTTTTTTTTTCACTCTGCATTTCAGTTTTGTATATGTTTTGCTAAATGGAGTTAAAAAATTCTTCTATTTGGAGTTGTATATACTCTCATTTGCCTTCCAACTTTATTCCTACACGAGACATCATTATAAGAAATTCATTATTATTTCATTCACCTTTAAATAACTAATCGAATTTTTATATTATTTTCTTTTAAAATTTTATCCATTTTATTAGAGTTATAAAACAAAGCATTGAACATGATAGAGCCCAGCCCATACCACCATCCCAGCCCATACAACAGCCCCAATCTTGCAGGCCAGAAGAACTACTATGAAGCCCAGAATGTTGGTATTCTAAGAAACCAAAACAGAAAACCTGAAAAAAAACTACAAATTAACAAACTGTGAATCTACAAAGACTTTCAAGTTGATACAAGGATCATTCATTTTCGCTTTTGTTTGATAGACAATACATATATACTTACGGAAACGGAACCAAGGAACTAAAGCTAGCACCGCCAAGGAACTAAAGCTAGCACCGCCTCGTACTTGTGGTGTTAATATAACCATAACCCTAATACATGACAACTTCATAAGTTTAACAAACTACAAAATTTGGCCTGCGTTTCAGAAGAATTACGTTACTCGAGTAGGCATGAAATTAAAGCTAGGGGTATTGCACTTTAATCTGTGCCCATTGGTGGGGAAGCAGCAGGAATTGTGGCATTATTGATTCATTTCATTACAATGCTTATAAACAAAAACAAATAATATTAAAATTTTATTAAATGAAATTTGGTTAAATTTTACATAAATAATCTTTGCAGCAGTTGTTGTACTTGCTATAGCAACAAAAGAAAGATAATACCCAAAAAAATATATTCGTAGTGTAAGCAAAAGGGTATTGAAACATGCTTGTTTCATTGTTTTCTATCACACAATCTTACCCAGGTTATTATATGAATTATCAAAATGAATTACTTGAACCCTCATAGGAGATATAATCTTTTTCTCTGTTATCCATACTACTTATATGTTATCTATAATACCCCTCCCCCAGCAAACAAAAAGGGCCAAATTGATGTTAACAAAGTTATGTGGCTCAAATGCAAAACATGAAAACTTAATTATTCATTTTAGGTTGCATTTTGATAGTTATAATGTGAACAACTGACCCATATAGATTAACATAGAGATTCAGGTTTTCGCACAAAAAATAGAAGTTTTTGCCTGCATCAATTTAACCAATTCGGAACTTTTAAGGTTCAATTTTGGTTCAAATTGATTAGATTTTAATTAATCAATTGTTCAATTAGTGAATTAAGTTCAAATTTGATCCTAGTTGTCTTTATTTGATTCAATTATGCAAGTTTAAGCTCAAGAACATCATCCAATGACCAATTATCGAATTTAACGTTTCATCATCTTCAAAAATGATCAAAATTCAACTGAATCAACTTATATCTTCGAGAATCAAGCAAATTGATGATCACGAAATCCTCAAATTAATAAATCAACTTTCATTTCAATCGATCAAGAGCATACAAGCTCTGATACCAATTGTAAGGATCGTCACAATAATCAGATCGATCTCGTAATTGTGAATGTGAAATGTAAACAATTACGGATTGAGAAGTAGAAGAATAAAATTTTAGATCACAATGTAAATAAATTCTCTTATATTGCTCTCTAAATTCAAAATATTACAAAAGAATTACAAATTCAGGAAATTGAACAAAAGCCCTCTAATAACTAAACAAACTAGCTATTTATTCTACACTAGTATGTTCTTGCGTGAATAGAATCTTTTGTGTGATAACCTAGTTCTCACGCGACTACAACTTGTCGCGCAGATAGTTATACTTTTCGCTTGACTTGAACTTGTTCTTTACTTTGATTTGATTTCTCGATCCTTTAGGTTCAACCCCTACAGAAATTAATCCGGAGATAAGTCGGGTTAATTGTTAATTTATACTTTATTACGCTGCTTACGATACCACCGCAATGTGTGGCTGGTAAAACACTAGTTATTTATCAATCATGCATTAATAATAATTAAATATAAGTTATATATTCTAATATCCGGATAAACTATTTATTAAGCAAAATGGTTATGTAACTGTACTTTTTAGTGAACCGACCAATTTATTTTTGAAGGATATATAGAATAAAAAGAAGTCATATTCAATAACAAAAGCACTATTTCTTTTAATTCAATTTTATTATAACACAAAGTCAATGAGGTAACGAGGAAGAGGACTAAAATTTAATTTAGTTGTTGTAAAGTGATAATTTCATATTAGATTTGCAATGTGATCCTAATGTGCAAATGTAGTACTGCTCGTCCTTGAAGTCGATAGTAAATCTAGCCGGGCTCGTGGTGTGAAGTGAGATAAGGTTAGAGCCATCACAAGCATCATATGCTTCCTTTGACACTTGTGCAACCGTATGAGTTCCATTGGTAAATTGAAAGACGAGTGTATCGTTGTTGTTAAATGTTTGGTGTGATACCCACCAGTGGTAGAAGTATTCTGTTGACGGTACACCCCAAAACCCATCACCGACGAGATGCTCCATCGTCATGGAAAACTCCATGTGTGCAACCACCATGGCCATAACAAGAAGCAGATTTAGCTTTGATTTCTCCATATCTTGATCGAGTGGGATCAAATGATTATGTGTTCTTTACTAAACCAATAACTTTTTTGCAAATTAAGGTTATCTTGATGTTAAGGAAGATGAAATTTGGGTGTATTTATAGGACACAAAAACGTTCTAGGTGTTAATTATGTGATTTTAATGGTGATTAATACTTTAAGGTTTGAGATTTTACATAAATCAAAATACGTATTTAGAAAGAATTTTATTTGCATAAGATAAATACCATATAGTTGAAAAACTGTCGTGTTTAGGAGGTGCTTGGTTTTGTTGTGACGTATATTATTATATCTAGAATAAATTAGCTAACATTTTATGCATGTAGTAACTAATGTTTATTCTGGTTTTCGGACTCGAATTTTGTTCAACTTCCTTATATTCAAAGTCAGTTTAGTTTCTCGGATGCGAATAAAAATTAAGCTTTCAAAAATTACCATATATATAGGAAGATGAAGATAGCAAAAACCGATTTGATAAACATTCCGAGTTTCAAGATACCTTTCTATATATTTATCATATGGGTTAATAAGGCTCGTATGAAAACCGCTATCGTGTCTAATTACTACAAGGAGCGGCCACTTATCATTTTTTTCTAAACTCCTTGTTTGAAATTTAATGAAAATATATGTTTTCACATATTTTGGACATTAATAAATAATTGTATTTGTTACAATTTAATTACCAAACCATTTCATATGTTTTCTCCTAATTGAGAGGAACACAACGAACCAAACTTTTTCCAAAATTGAACTAAGATGAATGAGATATCTATGCTCGAAATTGTGTAGTTGAAACACAAAAGTTGTGTAATTGCTAAGATAATTTTTTTGTCCCACATTGGAGGAAGTGTAAACTATAAAAAAGTTTATAAGTAGGACTTTTCAAAGGATTGTGTTTTCACATATGTTGAGGGACACCCAAGGTTGAGCATAATGGTGTGAAGCACCCAATGATATTTTTGAAGTGCTGATCGACCTGACCGTTGAACTTCCTTGGCCTTGTTTCAATACATATAGCAAGAAGAATTCCCTTACTTTGTTCTCTAACTTACAACATGAATTGCCGTCTTTTATATACTTATGTATTGAAAACTATGGAAATCTCACCAACATTATTGTTGAACTTTTATTGTTAACATGTTTCAGGAAATACTCAAGTTTGATCGCCACTTTTGAAGCTTGTTCACACCTAGGAATGGACATAGTTAAATAAATGAATAAGCTTTTATATTTCTTTTGTTGTTTGTTAATTTCTTTATTTGAGAATTATGTTTGTAAAGTTACCTTTGAAACTTGTGAATAATATATTTGGATTTAATAATAGCGTTATGTGGCTGTGAATGATCTTAACTCTCACATCTCGACGTTTCCGCCGTCAAGGTTGGGGTGGGAAATGTAGGGTGGGATGATGGGCAGGCTTGGTGGCTAGTAATGGTGGTGGTAGCAGTGGTGAATATTGGGGGTGGTATATGAGTGGGTGGTGATTGGTGAGTAATAGTGATGGTGAATGGGATGTGGGTAACTGGTGGAGTGGGAGTGGTAGTGGTGTGTGAGGTGGTAGTGGTGGTGACAGGTGGTGTGGTAGCAGTGGTGGTGGTAGTGGTGGAAGGTGCGGCTGAGGTAGTGGCTGTGGTGGTAGATGAGGTCAGGGTAAACTTCAGTCTTTTCCCCTTCTTGCCATAGGGGTGAGCCATCCTCTTCTTCCTTGTGCCTCTAGGCAATGAGGCTCCCCCTTGGTTGCTCGGCGGGTCCGGGGCATATGAGGGATCTCAATCAGCAGTAGCATCCCCAGACTCCCCTGGGCGTCCACCAACCGCCCGTAAACCTCTATCTGTGGCAAGCACCCTGCTGCCCACAGTCCTCGTTAGAGGCTCCTCATAACTCTCCTCCTCCTCGTCAGGAGAGCAAAAATCCTGATGGAAACCGGCGGTAGTGGCTTCTCCATGAGCGGGTGGTGGAAGGATGTCATATGCAGTGCTGGTCCTAGAAATACCAGGCCCAGAGTCTCCATCGGTTTCACCGTTATCGTCGTCGGAGTCATCGGATGGGAGAGCAATTTGCTCTACATCCGAGTCACTCTCCTCATGGCGCCACTTACGCCTAGCCGGCGCCATGTAGTCTGCCCGGGCCAGATGCCCGAAGAGTCTCTTCACAGGGGGTTTGACTTGCTTTCCCCTGTAGACCCTCATGCGACCCAAGGTCGTGTCATCCATCACCTCCAGGGATACAACATCGTGGCTCTCTTTAGGAAAGGTATGCAGCTTCTCATCAATAATCATCTGTAAAAACCTTGGATACATGCAGAAGCCCTTCTTGCCCTTGGCCTCAAGGTTCTCTACAAGGTAGGCAAATATCATACTAGAGAAACTGAAGGGGTGGTTGAGTACCAGTGTCACGTAGGCATTCTCGATCTGGTCTGAGAGGTCATCAAAGCCACCCTTCCTCGACGCCATGCACTTCAGTATCACATGCACCAAGTACTTAAACTGGGGACACAGGTTGCTTTTGTTCAACATACCTGCATTTATGTCCCCAGCGTACTTCATCCTGAGGAAGCACCCTCTCACTGTCAGAGGGTGTAGCCTGGTCGGGTGATCAGCATCGTCACAAAGAGCGAGTACTCGTCGTATATCATCAGCATTCACCTCGATAGCCTGCCCAAATATAGTGCTCCGGATGCAGTAGGGCTCCTGAAATCGATCAACCGATGCACCCTCCCAGAAGGCATGCTGTATAGACCTGTAGGGGGTGCATAGTGTAGATATAGCTCTGTGGATCCGGGATCTCTTTAGAAATGCAATGATCACAGCAAACTCGGCACCGTTTCGAGTTGTGGCGTCCAGATGAGCACAAATGTTGTGCTTGAGGTTGATTGACCACTGATCAGCCATAGATCTGTAATACAAGACACATAGACATTAGATCACCACACAACAAAAATCAGTACAAATTAACCTGGTTGAACTCAGTCTGGTTCAATCATGCGATTGAACCATACGACTGAGTTTAGTCGGTTGACCTAACATGCGACTAAATACAGTCGGGTGACTGAACAAGCTACTGAGTTCAATCGGGTGACTGAGCCTGCGATTGGTTCAGTCGGCCGACTGAGCTCATTCGTATTATCTATTCGGCCGACTGAGTCGTTCAGCCAGCTTAGTCGTGCGATTGGAGTTCATCCGGGTGTCCCGTCGTCTGACCTACTGTCTGTTCGAATGAAATTCGAATTTTGACCAAATCTTCAAACTAGACATCGTGTATTGGTTCATTAGACTCGCAATCACTCTAATAATGACCTAATAACCTTGATTTCAACATTTTACTTAGTTTATTTAGGTTATTTGTCCAACTTAGTTTTGGTTCTTGGTTAGGGCCGAATGTCGTGAATTAGGGTTCAAATCGATTGATTTGTAGATTGCACTGCATTATACCTGTATAATCACCAGAAAACATCAAAATGTCGCAATATGTAGTCAAATTAGGTCTGAAGAATTTTTGGCAGAGTAACGGCACTTTATGCGATTTTAGGGCGAATGGGGGGTGATGAGTTTATGCGATCGACTATGGCCCTATTTATACTGAAACTGATTTCAATCGGGCGACTGGACCCATTCGCTCTATTCATTCGGGCGATTGGACCTCAGTCGTGCGATTGGTTCAATCGATGATATTCAGTCGGCCGACTGGGTTTCAGTCGGGCGACTAACTCATTCGCACGGCTCCATTCAGGCGACTGGCTCAATCTTCTAAGCCATTCGGGTGAATGGTTCATACTCATGCTCCATTCGGTTGTCTAGGGCATAAGTATGGTCCATTCATACAGTTGGTCCATACTCATGGTCCAGTCGTGCGAATGGATCATACTCATGATTTTGACTTTATGACCATTTGATATAACTTATTAATTAAACATTTTAGCATTCGATCATCTCAGACATGATCATATTAACTTTAAAAACTTTTGATCACCTCAGTCATGATCCTTTTAAACAAAACACATTTTGTCACCTCAGACGTGACACATTTGACATTTGAACACACGTTTGATAACCTCAGACGTGACCATTTTAGGTGATTAAATTCCATATTTAATTCCATGCCATAGTCCGACAGATACAACTAAAATGACTAAAAAAATTTAAACTAGCAAAAATTAACCTACAAAACAAACATGTTTTTGTGATTTTGTGAGGAGTGGAAATCCTAAGATAGAAATCTACCAGATTTATTTCTAGAACAGGCACCTTCAAGTTATTTTGACCATAAGTGAAACGATTCATTATGGAATCATGCAGGTAATCAATTCATTCAGGACGTGTCTCCAAAATTATTTGATGCTTGATTCTTGTTTTCATCGAGTGTCATTTAGCAATTTTAGGAAATCATACTGGTATTACAAGATGCAAACGTTGATTTGGATTTTCAAGAATTGCAGCCACCCTGATTGTCAGTATAGTTGTCCACTTAAATCCATACACAGACTTTTTACACAGATTGGTGATAGATTACGTTTTATTATTTCAACCAACATTTGTGGAGCCCACGCTTATATGGTAATCAACATTCCTCAGGAGATTTTTGAGTGGTCTACGGGTATTTTGACAAGAAGAGACTATTCTTAGAGCTTTCATAGAGAAGCCAAGCCTCAGGTCAGTGCCACCGCACAACAGAGAGGTGGCAAACAACAACGAATTCTAGCATATCTAGGTTATGCTTATCCTCAGGTCAGTGCCATCGCACAACAGAGAGGCACACAACCTATCTTCTTGTTAGAGCATATTTTATTTTTTCTTTTGCACATAACGCACCAACAACATAGGTTATCAGCTTGATTGCATTTATTTTCCATTTGTTTCGTGCTTTGCTCTTTTTGTGGTCATCTGCACACATTTATGGCGTTTATTTGCTCGTCACCCCTTATTGGAAATAAACGATTGTGTTAACCAGTGATAAGATGGGAACCCACAGTCAGTTGAACAAGTTAGTTTAAATTGAGTTCACTAATGAGGTCTAATCATCTATTGTATTGAATCTACCGACACATCTTGTAGTGGTGTAACAACCTCTAGATCTACTTTCTTTGTTTTACCTTAGTAGTAACTAGTGTACTATCATCTTTCCTTTTATATTGCCTAGACTTCTCAGACTTATACTTTGAATTTTGCATCTAAGTCAATTTAATCTTTTAAAGTCCCAAATGCTTTGATCCTGTGTACTATCATTTTCCACAGTCATTGAATCATTTTCACCGAGCCGATCTCATTTCTATCAGCTAGCATGTCCTCCTCCCTCGTTTTTTGTTTTTTTGTTTTATTTTGTTTTGTTTTTTTTAATTACCGACTTAACCTATGAGGATTTTAATAGGCTAAGAAATAACAACAATAAAATTAATTAAATAAAATAACTTAAATAAAAGAAAAAATAAAATCAAAAAATGGACTTTACATAGCGAACTAGGCATGTTCATCATCTGAAATTACATCACTTTTCTTTTTAATGCCGTTGACCTCTAACAAGTATAGAAAACGTGGTTTATCAAATGCTTTTGTATACCGGTCAACGCGTTGAAATCCGTATTTATTTTAACAACATGGATTCTTTTCAAAGCAATCACGTATAAAGTGATATTTTATGCCGATGTGTTTGGTCTTAGGATGTTCGACATGATTTTTTGGTAACGGCTATTGCAACAGAATTATCAACAAAGATAGGGGTGTTAGAAAATTGCAAACCATAGTCCCGCATCTGTTGTTGAATCCAGATGATTTGAGAACCAGCAGCTTGCCGTAGTAACATATTCAGCTTCACAAGTTGACAACGCAACTGATGTCTGCTTCTTACACTGCCACGTGACTAATCTTCTCCCAAAAAACTGACACTGTAAGGCCCCGTTCCCGGGACGGTTACAGTTGGATTCTCATCGTACATAAAACATACATTTTCAATTATCTTACTAAAACATTGCAGCAGAAACATTCAAAAATGACATCATATTTCATTATAAAAACTTTTGCCAAATAATACATCATCAGTGTCACACCCTCAAAATCCACGCGCGGAGTTTTCCTACGAGGCGTGTGAACAAACCAGGATCACAGTCAATAGTTACTCAGAACGACTCTATATGCCATAATTAAAATAAAATCAACCAAAGTAGAAACTTTAAACTTTGCGGAAGCGTATTGTAAAACAACCCAAGGAAATAGAAATGTATACTATGGCAAAACATGCGCCAACCCAAAAGTGTAAACATTAACCATTAAAACAATAATGATGTCTTGAAGACCGAGTCATAGAATGCAAGTGAAACCATGTAGTGCTCCTAATGGCAAGCAAGCTAATGACCTGAGAAT
>BJCM01002560.1:0-28597 GCA_018326385.1 Flaveria bidentis | reverse complement strand
GTACCCTAGCCGTCCAGAAGCCTCTAAGTTCGTACTCCAAGTTCATAGAATGCTGTAGATCGATTCCTAATCGATTCTTGATGTTAGATTCAATACGTTATTGTTTCTACGTGCGTTCTCACTGATTGGATCGCCAATCAAATAGGATTCCGCACTATTTGGTTTGGTTTAACACGTTAATCAGTTGGTGTTTGGTCGAATACTAGATCCTAACAATTTAACTAACTATCATCATCATCATTAGAATCAAAATCAAAATCCACCTTATCCAAACCATAATTATTATCATTAGGCTAAGTACTTTGCATAATATGCCCAAGTGTTACTATCAAATCACTTGTCTCTTGAATAAATGGTTGATCTTCGGTAATCTTTTTTTAGTAACTATCACATTCGGTTCATGATTAATTATTGTAGTTTCTATCTTTCGAGCAACAATCACATGATTTGGATAAGCACACTTCTGTCCACTCGTCTATCCAAACTTATATTATCTACTCTAGTTTGGATGCATTGATGTAGATGTAAATCTAGATGTAAACACTCTTAAGTTGTTCTCTAAGATCTAAACATAGCAAAATAAGAACTGTTGTTGATTTTCTAAGCTACTAATCTTAGTGCCTTTTTCTTGGTTTAACTGATGTAAATCATAAATCTATTGATTTTTCTCTAACATCTCTCTTTTTAACACTTGAACTCACTCTTCCAATGAAACTTTTGTTGGTGAACTTATGGAAGTTCTAGTAGAACTTCATTTTCTATAATGGTGTTGATTAGATAATCCTTACTAACTGATTCTTCATTATCTTGACTTCGAGTAGAGATAGTTTAGATATCTTCTTGTGTTGACATTGGTGCTTCAATAGTTGTCATTGGTGTGTTAGTTATAGTTTATGATTTTGTAAAAACCACTCAAATCTCTTGATGAATATCCCAAGTAACAATCATTATTGGTTGTAACACTGGAACATCTCTTATAGGTGAAGTTGTGGTCCTCGAGGTTCAAGGTCTTCTAATTACAACACCTCATCCTCTACCCCTATCATGTGTACAAATATTAGGTATAAGTTTCTTCTTTGCAATTGACTTCTTCCTTCTCTTGGTTGCATAAGAATTTTTAAGAATAAAGATTGTGTTAATATCCTCAATAGTGCATTTAGGTGGTGTAAGGAACACTACCAATGTCTTCACTCACTATGTCACTTGAATTGTTCTTGAACCAAGATTCTTTCTCATCTGATGTCATCTTCCTTTGATGAGAAGAACTTCCCAAAGCATAAAATGGGATCAGACTGGGGTGGTTGTTCTTTAGTTTTTTGTTGTTGTTCTCTTGTTGAAAATCATCAAAAAACCTGCCAAGTTAGGCAAAATGATGTCCCGCTGACACATTCCCCCTTGTAGATATGTGAATATGTATTTCCTCATAACCAAGATTGAATATGTAATTGATGTGTGAAAATGTAACACCCGGCTATTTCCTTTGAAGCCGAAGAAATAAAAATAAATAAAGTCCAAATTTGAGGGACCAATCTTACCAAAACAGGAAAATCTTTGGAAGAGTGGGTGTATAAGTCGAAGGCAAGCAGGGTCCAAATTGAATATGCATGGCTGCCCACACCCCTCTCCCATTCACCATTTCATTCGGCCAAGAGAGGGAGGAGAAGGAGAAAGGGCAAAACTTCGGGTTTTCTTGGAATCGTGTGCAAAGGTCGAAGGCAAGCAGGTTTGTAGGATGCTCTACTCGAAAGGGCTATTAATGTGAGTTCTAGGACCCCTTTTTTAGACAGTTTTGACTAATTTTAGGGCTAGAACACATAGAAAAATTGTTTTGAAGTGTTGGGTGTTGAACCCGTAATTATATGCATGTGTGTGATTCAGGTGGGGTTTGATTTCGGGCTTGGTTGTGCTTGAATGGTGTTGTGGTAGGTGTTTCTAAGGTTTAAGATGTTTGATTTGAGCTTAAAACAGGTTTGAGAGGGTTTGGAGGCCGAAAATTGCAGATTAGGTTCGGGGAAAGACTGCATTGTGGATCAGCTAGGGCTCATGCAACTGGAGGCTATACGGCCGAAAGGCATGCGACTGAGGTCCATGCGCATGGGTGCCATGCGGCAGAGGTTCATACGCATGGAAGTCATGCGACTGAAGGCCATGCGCCTGGATGTTATAAGACTGAGGTCCATACGCTGAGTGTCATGCGAATGAGGTTCATACGCATGAAAGTTATGCGACTGAAGGCTATGCGACTGGGAGCCCATACGCCTAAGTGTTCATTTGCCAATAGTGTCCATTTGCCTAAATGTTCTCATGCGCCTGGAAGGCCATGCGACTGAGTGGTGCCCATATGCCCAAATAGGGCTCATGCGCCTGAAGGAACATAGTTACTTTCTGATTTTTAGGGGAATGTGTAGATGTAGGCTTTGACTTGGGAGATTCCTAGGAGTTCATGTAAGTTGACTTTTGGGGCCATAGATGATATGTTAGGGAAGTATGTTGTTGTAGGATTGTTGCTTATGCATGTATGATGTATGTTATGTATGTATGATTGGTGCTCGGTATGGTGATGCTGTATATTTTTTTTCATGTTCCTTGCTATGTATGATTGTCTTCCCGTGGCTTTACTTTTTATCTTAATGAATGAGTTGAAATTATTACGTAATGTAAAGTGGAAGATAACGGAAAGAGGAACGAAATGAAAGAATGCATGCATTAATGAATGAATGAATGTAAGAAAGGCTTGCAAGCAAATGTTGTGAGGTTCACACCCAATGAGGGGTGTCAGCTCAACTATGTGCGGGTTAAATACCCCATGAGGATGAACACAGGGGTTCAATCTTTGTGATAGACCGTATGTATGGGGTCCTTGTTGCTTAACCCTAGATGAATTGCTTGGTGCTCTAGAGGGGGGTTAAGCACATGACAGGACCTAGATGGAAACGATAGATAATAAATGTACGAAATGAACGATGATGAAGATAATAACTATTATCTATGTGTATGTACGATGTGTGATCACGTTCTAAATCCTGGTATGATTTGAAAGAAGGTAAAGAACGGTTTTAAACGAAAGATAAAGTATGTTTTATTATAAAACTAGAACTCACTCAACAACATTGACTTTTATGTGTTTCTAGTTGGCAGGGAATGTTGCTGAGGATGACATGGGGCTGCTACTTGGCTCTTTTTGGATGACATTCTTTTGTTTAATGTTTTTACATTGTAATGCGAACAAACGATGTTTTGTAACGAATGTTGTATTAACTTGCAAAAACATTTATTTCGAAATAAAAGGTTATTTTAATGTTTCCGCTGCAACATTTTATTTAAGTTAATGAAAATATATGTTTTATGTGCGATGATTGGACAGCTGTAAGCGTTCCGGGAACGGGGCCTTACATGTTGGTATTAGAGCCAAAGTTTAAGTGAAACGGGTAAATTTTCAATATAAACCTAAACTTAAACTGAAAATGAGACGGGAAGGGGAGGGATGCCAGTCTGAGTAGCTATGTGCCATCAGGTATTTTCTTAGTGTTAACCGGTATTACGTGCGCATGTTATGTGGTTTATGTGATGTTTGTAGATTTAGATACTAATGTAGTTAGGATAGGTAATGCTCGGGGTAAGAAGAGTAAAGTAAGTGGCTAATCATACTAGCCAGTGTAATTAGGGACTTACTATACTTGACATAAACTGAGTTGTTCCCTTAAATGACCATGTTGGTGTTTGAATCTTTCAGTGTGTTAGAGGATGGCCGGTGGTAGATCATCTAAAGCTTCGCAGGGTGGAGGTCGTGGTGGACGTGGTGCCGAACTATGGCCCAAAAGAGGAAGGCCTAGAGTTGAAAAGGTGATTCATAAAAAAACCTGAGACCCCACATCCGGAGGGTGGTGATGAGAGCACCAATTTGAGAGCCTCAGTAAAGGAGGCTGTTATGGAAAAAGTTCACCAGGTCATGCAGAAGATCTTACTGTCTGTGGTGACTGACGTAATAAAGGCCATAAGGGAAGGAGAAAGGAAAGAGAGGAATAGGTCCTCGGGAGGACGGAAGCAACCGGAGCCGGAAGCGGTTCTCTTCGACGATGAAGATGATGAAGAAGAAGAGCCTGCGGTGGAGGCGGCACGAGGCTGTAACTACGCGGCATTTCAAAGGTGTAAGCCCCCTACTTTTGATGGTAATTGCACTCCTGCTGCTGCTCACCGATGGGTGAGGGAAATAGAAGTTGTTCTAAATATCAGCGAGTGCCGAGAAGACCAGAAGGTGAAGTTTGCTACCCACTCGTTTATGGACTCGGCTCTATGTTGCTTGGACAATATTGTACAAGCCGAGGGTAGTCGGGCAATTGGGAGAATGAGTTGGTCTGAGTTGAAGAAGCTGGTAATTGAGGAGTTTTGTCCTCACTAGAAGATGGATAAGGTGGAAAGGGAATTCCTGCAGCTGGAGGCGGGAACAATGACACATCAAGAATATACCACCAAATTCAATGAGATGGCACGGCTGGTGCCGGATCAAGTGACGCCTTTGTCACAGAAGATCAAGGGGTATAGTCAGGGCTTGTTGGCGGATATCCGTAGGCACATGATCGCTACACGACCGAGCATGTTTAGGTTGGCGGTTGATTTGGCTGGAAGGTTGTATGATGAGCGAGAGATGGTGATGGTTGAGGCAAGCAAGAAGGGTGGTGGTGATCGGAGTTTGAATGGGAAAAGATTTGGTCGGGGTGGTGCCCCGACGAGTAACAAAAGTGCACGGGTGGCTGACCGTCGGGTGGTCACATCCGGTGCGGGGTCGAAGAGGTGTGGGAAGGAGCACACCGGTAAATGTAGGTTGGGATTGAACGTGTGCTTCAAGTGTGGGAAGCCTGGTCATATGGCAAAAGAATGCAAAGTAGGGAGATGTTTCAACTATGGCGCGGAGGGCCACATGTGTAGGGACTGCAAGAAGCCGAGGGCTGAAGGTTCGGGGGTGGAGAAGACTAAGGGAGAAGGACAGAGGGTGAGCGCCAGAGCGTTTACGATGACGCAAGAGGAGGCTAGGACGGACCCTGATGTTGTGTCAGGTACGTTTCTAGTAAACCAAACTTTAGCCTCTGTGTTATTTGATTCTGGTGCGAGTAAAATTTTTATTTCTGCTGCTTTCTGTGCTAAGTTGCCTATTAGTAGTAAGAATATAGATACGCCCTTTGATGTAGAAACTGCCATAGGTAAGTCTACCAGGAATTCTGAGATGATAGAAGGTTGTGACGTGGAACTAGAAGGTCACAATTTTCCTGTTAGACCATTCGTGATGACCTTAGGTGGTTTCGATGTAGTTCTTGGGATGGATTGGTTAGCGGATTACGAGGCAAACATTGTGTGTCGCAAGAAGATAATTCGGTTGACATCGCCTGATGGGAGTATGGTGACAGTTTATGGTGATTGAGTCAATACGATTCCGAAAGTGATTTCGATGGCGATGGTGGGAAAGTGCATGAGGCGTGGATGTAGTGCCTACTTGGCCTATGTGAAGGATGTGGACACGCCAACACCACAATTGTCCAATTTACCGGTTGTGTGTGACTTTCTGGATGTGTTTCCCGAAGACTTACCAGGAGTGCCACCTGATTCAGATTGATTTGATACCAGATGCCCAACCTATTGCCAAGGCACCGTATCGTTTGGCTCCGATTGAGAAGATGGACCAATTGCAAGAGCTGCTTGATAAGGGGTTTATTAGATCGAGTATCTCTCCTTGGGGTGCTCCGGTCTTATTCATAAAGAAGAAAGACGGTAGCATGAGGATGTATATTGACTACCGTGAGCTGAACAAGTTGACGGTGAAGAATCGGTACACGTTACCGAGTATTGATGATTTGTTTGATCAGCTTCAAGGAGCCAGATGGTTTTCAAGGATAGATCTTCGATCTGGCTACCATCAGCTAAAGGTGAATGAGCAGGATATTCCTAAAATAGATTTTCGCACGCGTTATGGTCACTACGAGTTCCTCGTTATGTCATTTGGTTTGACCAACGCACCAGCTGCTTTTATGGACTTGATGAACCTAGTGTATCGACCGATGTTGGATAAGTCAGTGATTGTGTTTATCGATGATATCCTAATTTATTCGAAGAGCGAGATAGAGCATGCCGGTCACATTCGAGAGGTGTTGGAGATGTTGAGAACGGAGAAGCTATGTGCCAAGTTCTCCAATTGCGCGTTTTGGTTGTGCGAGGTTCAATTCTTAGGTCACGTGGTGGATCCTGAGGGGATTATGGTGGATCCAGCAAAGGTGGAGGCGATAATGCAATGGAAGTCTCCAAGACGCCATCCGAGATTCGTAGTTTCTTGGGTTTGGCAGGCTATTACAGGAGATTTATTCAAGACTTCTCTAAGATTGCTTCTCCACTAACCAAGTTGACCTGGAAGAATATAAAGTTTGTATGGGGTCAAGCTCAAGAGAAGACGTTCGAGGAGTTAAAGGCGATGTTGACTCAAGCTCTTGTTTTGTCGTTACCCGATGGAAGTGAAGATCTGGTGGTTTATTCTGATGCTTCCTACTTGGGGTTGGGATATGTGTTAATGTAGAGAGGAAAGGTTATAGCCTATGCATCCCGATAGTTGAAGGTTCACGAGGTTAACTATCATACTCATGATTTGGAGCTAGCAGCCATGGTCTTCACGTTAAAGATTTGGAGGCACTATCTATATGGGACGAAGTGCACCATATTCACTGATCACGAGAGCTTGAAGTACTTCTTCAAGCAGACGGACCTAAACATGAGGCAGAGGAGATGGTTGGAGCTCATAAAAGACTATGATCATGAGATCCATTACCATCCGGGCAAAGCCAACGTGGTAGCGGATGCCCTTAGCCAAAAGGAGAGCCCCGAGCCGATCCAGGTGAAAGCTTATCGATTGATCGTGACCTCTGATATGATGAAGCAAGTAAAGGTGTTTCAGGATAAGGCGTTGAAGGAAGATCATCTTAACTCTGAAAGAATGAGAGGTCTGGTTGCGGAGTAGGGTGAAAACACACTCGGTGTTATGATCCGATTCGGGCGGATGTGGATTCCTCGTCTTGGGGATCTACGCGTGAAGATTATGGATGAAGCTCATAAAACTCGGTACTCTATTCATCCCGGTGCTACGAAGATGAACTAAGACATGAAGAAAGATTATTGGTGTCCAGGTATGAAGCGTGATGTGGTTGAGTATGTGAGCCTTACTTGTTTACAAGTGAAAGCCGAGCACCAAAAGCCGTATGGAAAGATCCAACCGTTGGATATACCGGAATGGAAGTGGGAGCACATCATCATGGATTTCATTACAAAGCTACCGCTTACCCTGAAAGGATATGATGCTATATGGGTGATCATCGATTGTTTGACGAAGAGTGCTCACTTCCAACCGATTCGCGAGACATATTCATCCGAGAGGTTGGCGTATCTGTTCATTAAAGAGATTGTAACTCGTCATGGTGTACTAGTGTCTATTGTGTTTGATCACGACACTCGGTTTACATCCAAATTTTGGAAGAAATTGAATGATGCTATGGGGACGAGGTTACACATTAGCATGACTTATCATCCTTAGACCATGGTCAGTCGGAAAGGACCATTCAGACGCTGGAGGATATGCTTCGGGCATGTGTCATCGATTTTGGAGGAAGTTGGGATGACCACTTACCGTTAGCTGAGTTCTCATATAACAACAATTATCATGTCAATATTGGTATGCCTCCTTATGAGATGCTATATGGTAGGAGATGTAGAACACCCGTGTGTTGGGGTGATATCGGCCATAAAGAGTTAGGGAGCGTCAAAGTGGTCGAGGCTATGACTGAGAAGTTGGAAAGGATTAAATCCTTCATGAAGGCAACCAAAGATAGATAGAAGTCGTATGTTGATAAACGACGTAGACCGATTGAGTTCCAGGTGGGTGATAGAGTTATGTTGAAAGTCTCAGCTTGGAAGGGTATCATTCGGTTCAGAAAGCGGGGCAAGTTGAGCCCAAGGTACATAGGGCCTTTCCGAATCATTACTCGAGTAGGAGAGGTGACCCATAGACTAGAATTACCAGGGGAGTAAAGTGGAATTCACCCGACATTCCATGTATCTCATCTAAGAAAATGTTTAGCAGACGAGAATATGATTGTTCCACTAGAGGAACAATCGAGGTGGATGAACGACCATAAAGAGAAGAAATTGAGGAATAAAGTGGTCCCACTTGTGTGTGTACAATGGAAGCATAGAAAGGGATCTGAGTCTACGTGGGAGAGTGAATAGGAGATGAGGCAGCATTACCCACGTTTGTTCGAGGAATAACAGGTTTCAGGGACGAAACCTATATAAGGGGGTGGGCTTGTCATACCCGGTTATTTCCTTTGAAGCCGAAGAAACAAAAGAAAAGAAATAAAGTCCAAAGTTGAAGGACCAATCTTGCCAAAACGGGAAAATCTTTGGAAGAGTGGGTGCACAAAGGGGCATGGCTGCCCACACCCCTCTCCCATTCACCATGTTATTCGGTTAAGAGAGGAAGGAGAAGGAGAATAGGCAAAACTACGGGTTTTCTTGGAATTGTGTGCAAAAGTCGAAGGCAAGCGGGTTTATTGGAAGCTCTACTCGAAGGGGCTGTTAATGTGAGTTCTAGAACCCCTCTTTTACAAGTTTTTGACTGATTTTTGGGCTGGAACACATAGCAAAATCGTTTTGAAGTGTGGGTGTTGAACCCATATGTATGTGCATGTGTGTGATTCGGGTGGGGTTTGATTTCGGGCTTGGTTGTGCTTGAATGGTGTTGTGGTAGGTGTTTCTAAGGTTTAAGATGGTTGATTTTAGCTTAGAATAGGTTGAAGAGGGTTTGGAGGCCGAAAATTGCAGATTATTTTTGGGGAAAGACTACATTCTGCATCAGCTAGGGCTCATGCGACTGAAGCCATGCGATCAAATGGCATGCTACTGGAGGCCATACGGCCGAAAGGCATGCGTCTGAGGTCCATGCGCATGGGTGCCATGCGACTAAGGTTCATATGCATGGAAGTTATGCGACTGAAAGCCATGCGCCTGGATGTTATATGACTGAGGTCCATATGACTGAATGTCATGCGACTGAGGTTCATACGCATGAAAGTTATACGACTGAAGGCTATGCGACTGGGAGCCGATACACCTAAATGTTCATTCTCCCATAGTGTCCATTCGCCTAAGTGTTCTTATGCGCCTGGAAGGCCATGCGACGAAGTGGTGCCCATACGCCCAAATAGGGCTCATGCGCCTGAAGGAACATAGTTACTTTCTGATTTTTGAGGGAATGTGTAGATGTAGGCTTTGACTTGGGAGATTCCTATGGGTTCAGGTAACTTGACTTTTGGGGCCATAAATGATATGTTAGGCATGTATGTTGATGTAGGATTGTTGCTTATGCATGTATTATGTATGTTATGTATGTATGATTGGTGCCCGGTATGGTGATACTGTATGTTTTTATTCATGTTCCTTGCTATGTATGATTGTCTTCTAGTGGCTTTACTTTTTATGTTAATGAATGAATTGAAAGTATTATGAAATTTAAAAAGGAAGATAACGAAAAGAGGAACGAAATGAAAGAATGCATGCATTAATGAATGAATGAATGTAAGAAAGGGTTGCAAGCAAATGTATGGAGGTTCACACCCAATTAGGGGTGTCAGCTCAACTGTGTGCGGATTAAATACCCCATGAGGATGCACACAGGGGTTCAATCTTTGTGATTGACCGTATGTATAGGGTCCTTGTCGCTTAACCCTAGATGAATTGTTTGGTGCTCTTGAGGGGGGTTAAGCACGTGACAGGACCTAGATGGAAACGAAAGATAATAAATGTACGAAATGAACGATGATATAGATAATAACTATTATCTATGTGTACGTATGATGTGTGATCACGTTCTAAAGCCTGGTATGATTTGAAAGAAAGCAAAGAATGGTTTTAAATGAAAGATAAAGTATGTTTTATTATAAAATTATAACTCAATCAGCAACGCTGACTTTTAGTTATTTCCAGTTGGTAGGTAATGTTGGGGGGATGGCACGGGGCGGCTACTCGGCTCTTTTTGGATGGCATTATATTGTTTAATGTTTTTGCATTGTAATGCGAACAAACGATGTTTTCTAACAAATGTTGTATTAACTTTCAAAAGCATTTATTTCGAAATGAAAGGTTATTTTAATGTTTTCGCTGCAACATTTTATTAAAGATAATAAAAGTATGTGTTTTATGTGCGATGATTAGCTAGCTGTAAGCGTTCCGGGAATGGGGCCTTACAGAAAATATATATTATTTTATTTTGAAAATGTTATTTTCACAAATTAGTTTTAAAATTTGGAAATCCCTAACTAAACTTCACACAAACGGCAAGTGTACCGGTCGTAATCTAGTAAAGTTTAGGTAAGTCCAGACATCGAACCCTAGAGACAAGTTTAGCTACTCTTCGTTACTAAACCTCTATTAACTTCTAACATGATTAGTTTAATTATTTTAAGTAATTAATAATAAAAAACATTTTAACTAAAATTAATTAATCGAAACACGATGAAATCAATGGGACCTTCTTGTCTTCATCCATATCCAAGATCACAAAATCAATAGGGAAAACAAACTTATCCACCTTAACGAGAATGTTCTCTATGATTCCTCGCGGATACTTCACCGACCTATCCACCAATTGAATACTCATGCGTGTCGGTGCTGGCTCTCCTTGGTCTAGCTTAGCAAATAAAGAATATGGCATCAAGTTTATGCTTACACCTAGATCTGACAAAGCATTTCTCACGGACAAACCACCTATGATACATGGAATAGTAAAACTATCTAGATGAGTCATCTTCTGTGGTAGTTTGTTCTGCACAACAGCCGAACACTCCTCACTCAACGTCACAGTCGAGATCTGCTCCAACTTCTTCTTATTGGTGAGTAGATCCTTCAAAAACTTAGCATACTAAGGCATGTGCTGTAATGCCTCTATAAAAGGTAAGTTCACCTTGAGTTGCTTAAACATCTCAAGGAACTTCCCG
The DNA here is from genome assembly GCA_018326385.1 of Flaveria bidentis. Taxonomy (NCBI): domain Eukaryota; kingdom Viridiplantae; phylum Streptophyta; class Magnoliopsida; order Asterales; family Asteraceae; genus Flaveria; species Flaveria bidentis. The sequence goes on along the minus strand of BJCM01002560.1, from coordinate 17,573 downwards.
TACTGCTCCTCAGACTGATGTTAAACCAATCGTCCTAGGTATGGAAGTCTGTTAAAATGGACTATTGCCTCTTTCTCTTTCTTATTTTTAGCAACCTTCTCTACGGAATCCTCTGGTTGTGATGTACTTGCTGGGCGTAGCCTTTATCGCACCTTGCCTGTAGGAGCCTCCATCTCTATCTCCTTATCGACCTCCCCAATCACTACAGGAGGCTCAACCACACCATATGACTTACCACTTCTTGTCGTCACAACTTTCACATGCGCATTTGGATTCTTCACTATATTACTAGGTAGGCCTCTGGGTTGCCTTTCCTGAAACATATCCATTAAGTGGCCCATAGTTCTTTCTATATTCTGCAATAATACTCCCTGATTCTTGATCATGGCCTCGTTCTCCTGGAACCCAACCTGATATGCCTAATCTCTAGCCTGTGCTTCCTTATACCTAGTGTCATCCCTCGCCATGAACTGAGTCAAAATTTGTGACGGTTGCATCATCATCTCTTCAAGTGTGGGATTTTTCTCCCCCTGGCCTATGCCACTAGTCTGACCGCTAATCCAACTCTAATTCTGAAATAAACTCTGAGGACGCGGTTAAAAACCCGGTGGGTTTCCATTCTTCCAGTTTTGCTGAGTCCTCCAACCAGTATTATAGGAATTACTGAAGGCATTTCCTTGTATCCTGTTGGAATTCCTGATAAAGTCAACCTGCTCCTGAAAACTATAAACTAAAATAGGACAATCAATCGTTTCATGACTACCTCGACAAATCTCATAGGCATGCTCTTTCATCTTCGGCAGGCCTGCTACCAGCTTAGATAAGGCCTCAACCTGGGCGGCTAAAGCAGTGATAGAATCAACTTGATGCACTCCTCGCTAAGCAGCAACTGCGGCTCTAGAATTAGGATACTCAAAACTACTCATGGCTAGGTCCTCGAACATCATGTTACACTCCTTAACTGTCTTGGTGGTCATCAGATTACCACCGACAGTAGTATCCAGCTTGTTCCTTGTTGTAGGAGTAACTCCATTGTACAACTTCTCAATCAACACCCAATCCCCCAAACCATGATGTGGACACTTGTGCACTAGCTCCTTAAAATGCTCCCATGTCTCGTACAAAGTCTCTCCAGACTTCTGCTGAAATGAATGAATCATGCTCCTCAGACGAGCGATCTTCAAAAGGAGAAAGTACTTACACAAGAACTTATCTTACATATCAGCCCATGTAGTGATAGATCCTTTGGGTAGGGACTCAAGCAGCTGTGTGCGCGGCCAGTAAGAGAGAATGGAAGAGGCGCAACTTGCATGCATCCTTATAAACACCGTTCAACTAAAAAGTGTCACAAATCCTCGTGAAGCGAGCAAGATAAGAGTTAGGGTCTTTAGCATGCAACCCTTAGAACTGAATGATATTACTGACCATGGAAATGATTTGGGTAGGGATTTGCCAATTGTTGGCAGTGATTGGTGGACGTGCAATACTAGACCTAGCTTCGGTAGTAGTGGGCTTGCCGTAGTCGACAATCACCCTTCTCATTGGTGGTTGTTCATCGGCGATTGTGGATTCTGGAGAATGTGGTCAGAAATCCATAATAGAGGGTAGATTCGTTGTCGTAGGAATCTTCCTCAGTCTCAAGCTCTGTTTCAGACTCGTTCAAATGTCGATCGAACGCTCGATCGGGATCGTCAAATGGCTGAAATTCTGGTGGTGTGGCAGAACGGGTGTGGCGCATAAACTAAAAGAAAGTTAAAAAGACAAAAAATTACCTAATTGATTAAAGCACAAACAAATAATCATTAATAAATAATAATAATTATAAAATAAATAATAACTAAAGGCACAATTAAGAAAATAAGAGGAAATTTAAAAAAAATAATAAATAAAATAAAAATAAACTCTAAACTAAAAAAATAAATGATTAGATCTCCGACTCGGGTCGTTCTCTAAATTGCCAAACAGTGTCCCCGGCAACGGCGCCAAAAACTTGATATGTGAAAATATATATTATTTTATTTTGAAAATGTTTTTTTCACAAATTAAATTTAAAATTTGGAAATTCCTAACTAGACTTCACACAAACGACAAGTGTACCGGTCGTGATATAGTAAAGTTTACATAAGTCCGGATATCGAACCCTAGAGAAACATTTGGCGGCTTTCATTACTAAACCTCTATCGACTTCTAACTTGATTAATTTAATTATTTTAAGTAATAAATAATAAAAAACAATGTAACTAATTAATTAATCGAATCATGACGAAAGAAATAAAGAAATTAAAAATTCAAACTTGGAACTTGAAAACGATCAAATACGTGAAATAAATACCTAGCTAGGGATCCAACTAACATGTAATGACCTAAAGGTAGTGATTTGTATAACTATCTCTAAAAATATGGATCTAGGGTTAACTAGGTATGTTGCTACTCCCCAAGAAAACCAAAGACACGTATGAAGCACAAGAGAGGTTTATTAAAATGTCTAATGGAATATCGTCCTACGTTTTCTACCACGTTATCTTTAAGACTATATTTTCTAACCCTAAGATAAAGAACAACTTAATTAAATATAATTAAATATCTTAAAACACTAACACCACTAATGAAAGGCAAAAAACGCTCTCCCAAAATCTAAACCCAACAAACAATGGAAAGGAGGTTTTTAGTACTATCTATCATCCCTAGGTTTTAGATAAGGTAACACATTGAAAAATACTATCAAATCAGAACCAATACTCTTAAAATTATCTCTAATTAAAGTTTAAATTTAAAAACACAAAGTAATTAATTTTAACATGCAAGCCTAATCTAGATGTCAAACAATCAATCAAGATCAAACATACACGAGCATGATAATAACTTTCAAGCATAAAACAATACACATGTTCATATTTAATTAAGAAAATAATCAAGTCCTAAGATTAATAAACAAACATACGAGATCAAAACCAAAACTTTAGTCAAAACATATTAGTTTTCAACCCAACTTAGGTAGATCAAAAGTTTAGCCAATATTAATTATAAACAATACAAAATCAGATACAAAAGTCGAGTTGGAAAAAAATAATTAAAATATGTATATAAACAATGCAAACCGAATATTAATTCTCAACCCTTGTCACAAACAAACCCAAATGTTGAACTTTGCTTCCTTTCTTCTCTTCCAGAAATTCCCGTGCGTCCGTGCTTTCTGCCGTCACCCCAAGTGATTAGTGTTTTTTTCCCTTTGTTTTCTCCATGTTTATATCCCACGTTCTCTCGTATTCGTCTTTTTGGGTTCCTAACTCATAGGTGCGCCTTTAATTAATTTGTTTGTTCACCTTCACGTGGCCTGAGAAGAATCTTAAAAATAATATATGTTATGTTTTAGATATGGATAATATTTAACATATTTTATTTGACGTTTTATCCATAAAATTTACTTTTGATTTTGAACATGAAAATATTTTATAATATGTATTCTATAATAATATATAAAAGTATCTTTAACACTGTAATAAAAATAATATAAAGTTTATTTGAATTCTAACTAATCAATCTTTACTTTAATTAAACCTTGTCTTTTTGTTCATAGTTTCTTGAAACCATAAAAATCTAATTATGAACTGATTAGAAGTAATATTAACTTAAAATGTTATTTAAAATATAAAAGAATATTTATATAAAATATGTATATTCTAGACCACATTAGTAATTGCCTCTCAAATAGCTAACTTAGGATGAGAAGTGTTAACAATCAACTAGATAAACCGAGGATACATAATAAACTTCTTTATGACAGAAGCTAATACATTGTTTATCTCGACAAAGATAACATTGGATATGCAGTAAGGCAAATCATCAACTAGAGATACCAACAGTGATCCAAAAACTATAATATGCGATCATAACCCATTTATTGAAGACAATCTCCTTAACGGAGGTAGATGCTTATTCTCCAAATAAGGATATATGCGATCATAACCCATTTATTGAAGACAATCTCTAGCAACGACATCATTAATCTTCACCGAAGCATTAGGCTGATTTCCTAATTATAGTACATACTTGATGATCACAACCCTTCTCCCTTTCACTATAGTTATAATAAATTACTCTCTAGCTCTGTCGCATTCATTTCCAGCCGATATCCAAAACTCATCAATAACAACTGTGTAAATAGATGGATTGGATGTAATGGCATAATGAATCCTGGACACCTTAAGCCCTTCAATAAGAGAAAGAAATAATGGTTTATATTATAGAACATATCCAAAATAAGATACAACATTATGGTTCTCATTAAAAATCATTGATCTAGCCATCTACAATCAAAACAATAAAATGGTGTTGCTAAAAGGAGAAATAGGATAATTATTGAGGCTACAAGAACCATACTCTCTAACTCTAATCTACCCATCACCTTCTAGGTAGAGGCAGTCAACACTACTTGCTATGCGCGTAACAAAGTTTTGGTAATCAAATCTCATGATAAGACTCCTTATGAGATGTGGCACAAAAGTATAACTTTCATTGGTTTCCTCAAGTCCTTTGGATGTCCATGCACCATCTTGAATACTAAAGATCAATAGCTAAATTTTTTAAGAAATCAGATGATAGACACTTCATTGTATACTCTTCCAAAGCTAATACTTATAGAAAATTAGAGTAGGTGATGAGTTAGCCAATGTGACTTTCAATGAACACACTCCTAGTGTGAAAGATTTTTGTCCTGATTGACTATTTGATCTTGATTTAGTTACCAACTATTTTAAAAATCCTATGAAGATGTTTTAGGAACAACAAGCAATACATCTACAGGAGATTCAAATCTAAGATTTAAGTTGAGAATGCCAAATGATAGAATTAATTGAGCTCAAGTGGTAACAAACACTAGAAGTGGAAAACCTGTTAGCACAACCATGACAAATCCTTCAATTTGTGGTGCCAACCAATTCCGACCATGAAGGTATATTCATTGTAGGAGGAGATGCACATGGAGAAAGTGATCAAGAATTTCATGATGCTGAAAATCACTCCACTTGATAGGTGTGTTGTTGTTGTAGGTGATACTCAATCACCAGATCTAAATTTCACTAATTTAGATCTACCAAATCAAATTATTGTGATTCCTCAACTAAGAATCCACAAATCACATCCTATCATAAACATCACTAGAGATGTTGAGACTCATGTAAGAACAAAAGAACAAACCCATAATAAAAATGTTTATGTGCATTTTTGCTTCTTATCCCATATTAAGCCAAAGAAATATGATGAGGCTTTAAGAGATGGAAGCTAGATTAAATCAATACAACAAGAACTACTTCAATTCAAAAGACAATGTGTTTTGAACCTATGTCCTCTTCCTCACAGGATGATGCCAATAGGTACCAGGTGGGTTTTCAAGAGAAAGAAAGATGATAGAGGACTTGTCATCAAGAACAAGGCAATACTGGTAGTCCAATGATACACTAAAGAAGAAGGTATTGACTACACAAATGTCTTAGCTCCTGTAGCAAGACTTGAAGGTGTAAGGGTATTCCTTGCTTTTGCTACATCCAAGGATTTCAAGGTATACCAACTTTATATCAAGCGTGAATTTTTATATGGAATGGTAAATTAAGAAGTGTATGTCAAGCAACCACCGAGCTTTGTAGACCTAGATAATCCCGATTTTATCTGCAAGCTAGACAATGCTCTTTGTGGTCATCATCAAGCTTAAGGAAATTATATGAGACATTATCATAGTACCTTTTTAAAAATGGTTACAAAAGAGGTACTATTGAAAGCATACTCTTCATTCAAAGAACAGAGAATTACTTTTGTTCAAGTTTATGTTGATGATATTATCTTTAGGTCAACTAAGGAAAGACTCAAGAAAGAGTTTGCGAAGCTGTTGAAGAACATGTTTGAAATGAGTGCCACGAGGGAACTAATTTTAAGAAACAATCTTATGTATCTACATCAATTGTTAAAGTTGAATACTTTGCTGCTACAAGCTGATGTGCTCAATTGTTTTGGATTCAAAATCAAGTGTTAGATTATGGATTCAACTTTAAGAAGACACCTATCCATATAGACAATAATAGTACTATCTATATCGCACAGAATCCAATGCAATAATTAAATGTTGGTCCTACTGATCGATAAGTGCAATTGATGATCAAAACGTTCAAAATCTACTGATCAAACAACCATAATAAACACACAAAAATGAAATAGAATCAATGGTGTTTAATAATAAAGAAGAAAAACTAAACAATAACAAAATCAAAGGTTCAATATGAATTCCATTAACATCCAGCCACCAAATACAGACTTGCAACAATAATATATTGATTTAGGGTTTGGCAAGGTTAGCCTAGAAAGATGGAATCAGTTCAATTTATAGGCTAACTAGTTTCACTGACACTTTTGTTGGACAGCGAAACTGTCAGGCCCATGACCAGTTTCGCTTGGCGACGAAACATACTTTCCCCGGGTGAATAGGTCTGCTGACTATGAGCCAAACTACAGTTTCGCTCATAGTTTCGATGGGTAACAAAAAGCACAAAATAAAAATATTAAACAGAGTAATCTAACATAAACCCTATTACATATAAATATAACATAAACACTAACTAAGGTGAGTTTAACCTAATCTTGATCTTCAATACTACCCCAAGGTTGGACCTCACCTATTGGAGCTTCTTGTGCAACATCATCATCTCTTGCTTCCTCTCCAGCTTTATATGTAGTCTCTTCTTTAGCTTCTATTGTACTGGCTTTCTCACCATGTGCACTTGCTTGTTCAAATTGCTTAGTAAGATCCTGCACGTCCATCCTAGTCTTATTAGCCTGAAGAATCTTTTCTGCTAGCTCCCTGACCTCTGGCCTTACTCCACGAGCTTTGTTGGCAACCACCAAAAATAGGCTTGCCTTTCTTCTAGTCTTAACTCTATCTCCTTCTTTAATATGGTTCTCACACAACATCATAAGGTATTCATCATAGAAAAAAAACACTTCCATAAGATAAAACAGTTTAGTCTCGGCTCCATCCTTAACCCTAATCATAGCCTCCCTAGTGTTGTTGTCATAAACCACTTCTCAAACTTTTGGAGCTTTTGGGGGAGGGGATCAGGTAATATCTCTCTGCTAACTGTCTTTGGGGGCTTTACCCTGAGCATAATCCTTCCTTTTCCAGTCACCCAGTCTTTATCTTTCTTAGACTTTTTCTCTCAGCCTTCATAAATCCAAATGACTCAAAATTATCATTTGTCCCTAGCTTAATCTCTTCTTCTAGCAGCTTAGCTCTTTCGCTCAAGTGGGAATCAATCAATGGAATTTCTACCAACCTCCTTAGATCCAATTTAGGTAAGGTCTTGAAAGCCTTCCCTTTATGAAAGTAAGATATCCTACCACCATTTCTTTTGATCATAAATAGCTTCAAGCTCACATTATACTTCCAGCTTATGATCCTTTTGTCTAACTCTTTCCTGCTTGGCCCCTGAATATTCTAAAATAGTGGGGCAAGTTGTTCTTGTTCTTTTTTCTTCACAAACCATTCTATCTTTTCAAGCTCAAACACATCTCCTTGAGTAGATCCCTTCTTTGCTACACATGTCAAGGGAACTCATCCACCTCATAGTATTCTGGTTCAAAATCATAGTCTACCAACTGTTCTTTAATCTCCTCCTCCTCATCAAGCTTTATCTTAGTTGTTTTCTCACCACCTTTAGCAGTTGGGTCTTTCAACACCTCCTCACCAACAAAGTCTTTATCAATATCCAATCCTAAATCAAAGAATCCTAGCTCAACACCTTTCTCCACACCTCCTGCACCTCCTTCCCTTCCAACTCTACTTGACACACCAACATCGATAGTGTTAACTCCAACACCTATCTGTAACACCCGGTTATTTTTAATAGAAGGCTCAAACAAAAGAATAAAGTGAAGAATAAGAAAGAAAAGATATAAAGCTCAAGTAGAGGGACCTAATGTGTCAAAAGGACTAAAACTTTCAAAGTTGGTGATAAAGGTGGCATGGCCGCCCATCACATTCTCTACACACAAATCCTCGGATATTTATAGAGAGAGAAAGAAAGAGAGCAGAAACTCTCAGGTATTTTGAAGAACAAGTGCAAGGAGTTGAATTCAAAGTAAGAATTCATGTGTTTATGATGTTCTTAACCAGTTTTATCCTCAAGTGTGTGCTTATGTGTGTTGTATGTGTTCGAGTGTGTGTTTTGGTGGGTTTCTAGGCGGTTGAACTCTATTGCAATGTGTTTGTGAAGAAGTCATAACCAGAGGCTGCAAAGGTGAGTTCTAGAACCCTCTTTTTACTTGTTTTAAATCGCTTTGGGGCTGGAAATGCATGTATGAATGTTTTTAATAAAAAATGGGTCTTTCACCCGTATGCTTTATGTGTTTCTAGTTCGCAAGAAAAGGTTTCTGAGGATGGCACGGGGTGGCTACTGGCTCCTTTGTGGATGGCATCCATTGTTATAATGCTTTTGTGATGTAATGCGACAAGCATTTTGTAACCTGATAACGATGTATTATTTTGCAAAAGCTTTTATAATGAAATGGAATGTTTGTTTTAATGTTTCCACTGCAATGTTTTCTTTAATCTATTGAAAATATATGTTTTATGTGTGATGACTGACCAACTGTATGTGTCTCGGGTATATTTTCAAATTAAACCTAAACTTAAACATAAAATGGGATGGAAAGGGAAGGGATGCCAGTCCGAGTAGCTGCGTGCCATCAGGTATTTTCTTTAATGTTAACCAACATTTTTGTTAGGACCGTGTACGTATAGATACTAACAAATTCTGCGTTTATACTGAATCAAATAGTGCGGAATCCTATTTGATTGGCGATCCAATCAGTGAGAATAATTACCCGATCGATATAAGTTTGAAACTAAACGTTATGAACGAGTAGAAATCGATCAGGATTGATCTATTAGGTAGGACAGGCTTCCTTGGACGTTCTAGACGGCTAGAGTTCGTGTATTATGATGTATGATCTTAATTTTTGCAAAATGTTTATTTTTTCCATGAATTAAGTGGTATTTATAGGTTATGAGTTTCCAATCGTACGACTGAACCATTAGCATGGTTCAGTCGTGCGACTGAATCATGCGATTGATCCATACGCACGACTGAGTCAATCTTTGTCTCAATCGTGCGACTGATCCAGTCTCCTAGTTCAGTCGTTCGACTGGTCCATTAGCATGATGTATTCATGCGTATGGTCCATAAGCATGGTCCATTCGCATGAAAACTCATATGACTAGGTTGAACACATTTCTCAATCATTATTGACTAAGAACTATGCACAATAACCTCAAACCTATATTGTAAGTTCATTATACTTTAACACATAATTATACTATGAAATATTAAACATTATAAGCATAAACCACATATCATATTTCATTTAACCCATTCATTACATTATGTGTAAGACATGAAAAAGATTTTTACATTAAGCACATAAACTAGGGATATATGTATCAACAAACTCCCACTTGGACCTAGTTTACTCTATTGTTTGACATCCTTTATATACTCTTCAAACTTCTTGTACTTCTCCTCTCTTATGACTCCTTTGTGTACTTCAAACGCAAAGCAGAGCCGTATCACATTTTGGAATTGGAGAGCGTGTACAATATTCTGCGTGTCATTGAATAGTGGCCACTTGTATAGAGTGTAGACATCTTCAGCTGACAAGTTGGTAAGCCACATTGGGTCAAATACCCTCATAGTATCCATTCTACCCTCTCTATTCAGAACTATGACCGCTTCACCTGTCCTCCATTTATAATACCACCATTTGAAATGTGGAGTAAAGTCTTTAGGCATTTCCCGTAAAGGAATCTTTGACATCGTACACGGAGGACTCCACTTCAGCACAACTTACGGCTTCCCAAATATAGGATCCACTTCAGACTTGCGAATAAACCTCTTCGGTTGTTGAGGTCCCAAGTTTAACCATCTGGTGTGGTATTGTTTCTTCAAAGCTGCTTCAAACCAACCTGACATCTTCTTTGAATTTTCATAAAGCAGATCTAAGCATGCTTGTCGGTTGAGCTCAAAACCTAGAAAAGTCTTCACATCATGCGGATATCTGAAGTACTCAATTCCTTTCTCTCTTTTTACTGCATAAACGTTTAAGTCCTCAAAATAGGCCCACGCTATGATTTTACCCGACACCTTATGATGTTTCTTGACTTTGTAGAGTTTGGTGTAGGCATTTTGCTTTGGAGTCGTGGGCTGGGCTCTTATTTCAGCAAAACAAGCTGCCCATTCAGCCTTTTTAATATCAACATTAGCATCTGAGGCTTGGGCTTGGCGTTCATCCTTTTCCTATTCGTTCTCTATTTCATCCAGTTTCTCAAATGTAGCACTGCCGAAAGTATCACCTAAGTTGGGTATCACATTTCCTTCACGGTCAGTGTACTCTGGATAATGTTTAGAAGTGACATCCACTATCTCTATTTCAACAACATCTTTAAGCTCATCATCACTTATAACATCGCCCTCTGGAGCATCTTTGACTAGCTCGTCAGGATTCAGTATGAACATCTCAGCAAGTTGCTCGTCGGTCAGATCATGTATAATTTCTTCTTCTTTGGGAGTGTAGCTGACTGACCTTCTGACAATCCCTTGCAAGTTCTCTTATGCTTTTCTCCAAGTTCTTTTGTCTCTATTTTGTTGTTGCTCTCGTGGCATGCAATTGTTCTAATATTGAAACCAAATCAGGCTGAATTTATCAAACTGCAAATGCACTAGAAGCTTAGTTTCAATTTCAGGGTCATCACCTTCTTCTAGGATCTTTAGTAGTTCTTCGACAAGCTATTGGCTCTGTTGTGGATCAATCTGCTGTTCATAAGCCTGAGAGATCTTCCTCTGAAGCCAATAAGCATCAATGTCTTGTACATTCAGTATCATACCCTCATTAGCTTCTTGTGAGTCTTCGTCATCCATTCCACCACCCATTTGCATAGAATTATTCCCATCTCTGTCCAAAACATCATCTTCTTCCTTCTCTATCAAGTAGGAGAAGAGCATGTGAGAGAAAATGAATGGGTGGTTCAGCATCAGTGCACCGTATGCATTCTGGATTTGGTCGGACATCTCGTCATATCCTCGACACCTGGAGGCTATACACTTTAGGATAACATGAGCCAAGTACTTGAACTGGGGGCACATGTTTCTCTTGTTTAGTAAGCCGGCATTGATCTCTCCGGCGTACTTGATCCTCATAAAACAACCACACACAGTCAGTGGATGAAACTTAGTTGGATGTGCTCCGTCTTCCCCCAAGTCTAGGACTCGCCTCAGGTCTTCTTCACGGATCTCTATGTTCTGTCTGAAGATAGAGCTCCGGATACAGTGGATGCAACAAGCGAAATTGCTGCTGATAGTTATTTTGAACGAAAGTTCAAGCTTGTTTCGTGCGAATTTACCAGTGAAACTAAGCATTTTTTGTCATTCGGCTAGCGAAACTGCTGCCGAAATTGTCAGCAAGATTAGCCTTCTCAGCGAATTTGTCTGTGAATTTGTCAGCGAAATTACCCAACTCAGCGAAATTAGCCTTCTCAGGAATTTTTTTTGCGAATTTGTTAGTGAATTTACCTACTTTCAGCGAAACTACTGAATTTTCAGCGAAATTTCCTCTTCTCTTGCCGAAACTACATCAAATCCCAGTGAAACTACAATGTCAAAGTTAACCTCACTCACTCTTGCCGATCTTGAAAGTGTTGCTCCCAATAGGCCTCCGAGACTCATTAACGGAGACAATTTCGAAGATTGGAATAGATGTCTCAAAGATTTCTTCTTCTACACTGATCACAACCAATGGGAATCAATTATTTCTGGTCCTCACATACCAATGGTCACTGTTGGTGATGTTGTTTCTCAAAATAAGGACCCATCTACCTTCACTGAAACGGATCTAAAGCTGATCCATCATGACCAGAAAGCTTTTGGAGCATTAACACTATGCCTGGCACCAGACATCTACAATCGTTTTGTAGAGCATAAAATGCTTAGTCTCTTTACGATGCTCTATGTGAGTTCTATGATGGTAACGATGAACTGGCAAAGGATAAGAATATTCAAGCTGAGAAGGAATTCAATTCCTTTGTTGGATACAATAACGAGAATCTGACTGATCTCACGAATCACTTCTTGACAGTTTCTAGCACCTTAAAGAAATACGATGAAATGCTCTCCAATAGTGAACAAGTTAACTAGCTACTAGACTCTCTCCCATCTCAATGGAGCCTTCAGGTGAGGATGCTAAAGCAAGAAAGAGGGTTCACACATTACAAGCTGATGGATATTATCAATAAGCTTAAATCCTTTGAGTTGGACATGAAGAGAGGGGAATTTAACCAGAACATGATGCCTACATATTGTTTTACTCAAAATGCTGCCTTATTATCATCTGCTGCAAGCTCTCAAATACAGAATTCAATTCAAGGAGGAGGTAATACAAGTAATTTTTCAGGAGGAAACGTTACTGTTGGAAGAGATCAAACTAATTCTAAGGTGAATGTTGAAACTTCAGTTCTATCAGAAACAATGGCTCTTTTTGGAATGTTTGTTCAAAGTTATGAAGCACTTGTGGCAGGAGCGTTAAATTGAATAGGAATGACAATGGAAGACATGTATCAGGTAGATCCTGATGATCTTGAAGAAACTGACATAAAGTGGCAAATGGCAATATTGACTCTTAGAGCTCGAAGATTTATGGAGCGCACTGGACGAAAGAACTTTGGAGGACAAACTTCTAATTCAAACTGGGATTTGATAAGTCAAAACTAAGATGTTTCAACTATAAACAATTGGGACATTTCAAACGTGAATGTCCATCACCAATTGTCACTGATTCCAATAATTTAGGAGTTCCAAGATTAACAATTGAGAGGGAGAAGGAAGATGTGAATCACAAAAAGGAGACTACATTGATTTCTAACTTTGATTGGAGTGCAGAGGTTAAGGAAACAAGGTTTGAGATAAATCATGCTTTGGTAGCTGAGTTTGTTATAGGGAAAGGGAAGGAAGATAGTAAATATGGACTTGACCCCTTTCAAGGAATTCAAAGAGGAGGTTGTGTTATCTGTGAATGAGAAAGAAGAGAAAGATGATAGAATAAGGGCAAATAAATCTGATATAAAGCAGGAAGGAAGTTCATCCACTGAGCAAGGAAAGGATTATGATGATGGTGTTGTCACTGTTAAGGAAAGCAAGTTAAGTACTCCGGTGCGCCAATGTGAAAAGGCCTTAGTAGCCGAAAAGGTGGTGATGGGACTTCCATATGAGGTAATTCAGGATATGTGTTCATCTGCTTGTAAAATAAGATTATTTGGGATTTACAAAGCTAATTGGTTATTAATTGATAATGAAAAGGATTTAAAACGAATTAATAAGAAACTTAAAATCAATGAATCAAAATATTTTGTTAAATTAAATGAGGCTTTGAAAGAAAATGATCATTTAAAACGAATTGTTTTGGAAAGAAATATGGAGATTAACACTTTGACTGAAAGAGTTGCCCTTGCTGAATTTGAAACAAGTAAACTTCAGTCAAAGTTAGATAAATGGACCATATCAGGAATGAAACATGATGATTTATGTAAATCTCAACGGGGAGCTAGGATTAAAACGGGATTGGGATATGAACATGTAAATGTTTATCCTCTGCCTAGTACATATTGTTATTCTCCTATGCCTGTTCCTCATACTTCTAATGATTTAATCAAAACAGATACTGACAGTACGTCTGCAGGTAGAGGGTGTTAATTCTAAGCACGTTCGTGAGGACTACGACTATGGACCAACTAGTGGGCTTTGATGCACTAGTATTAGTACACCAGATATTCAGCACTCTGTTTTAGATCATAAGTCTAGTTTAAATTCTATCTTTTTTTCTAGTTCACCTGTAACCGACACTGTCGCATCATGTTCTGATGATGTTTCTATTTCATCTTTAAATTCTATACACTGTGGTGATGTCTTTTGTTTTAGTGATAATAATAGTCCACTTAATCTTTCTACAAAGCCTAACGAGAAACTTCAAACTAATTGTTTTGCTAAATTCTTTTCTCATCCAATTCCATCTTTTACTCCATTAAATATTTCCTTATCAAATGAAAGAATTGCAACTTCGTTTGAAGCTAGCACTAATGGAACTAGTTCTACTGGTACTTCAGATGATCATTCATCTATTTTTGTAAATAATACTTCTTGTTAACATAAACTTCGACCTCGTGGCATGTATGAGACATTTAGTGACATTAATTCTAGTGTGTCTGAATGTGATGAGGAAATTTACATTAATCATATTCCTACCTCATCACATCAAAGACCTAAACACAAACCACACTGTTTGAGGTGTGCTCAAGAGGATCATCTTGTCAAGAATTGGCCTATATTGCTTCATGGTCATATAAAGAGGAACTATTTTGGAAATAAATTAACAAAATTGGTTAATAATCTCTTTTGCAAAAAATCTGCTTCTTCTAAAGATAAAGTTGTTCAAACTTGGGTTCCTATTTCACCCGGTTAATCTGTTCTTTATTTAATTTTAGGAGTCATCCACTAAGTTTGTAAACAGTGTGTGGCATGTAGATAGTGGATGCTCCATACATATGATGGGGTTGAAAGACTTGCTGACCAATTATCGGATTATAAATGGAGGATATGTTGCTTTTGCTGGTGCCAAAAAGGGTGGTAAGATGATTGGTCAAGGAGAAGTTTCCAATGGTTCTTTAACTTTGGAGAAAGTCAACTATGTCCCTGAGCAGGCGTTTAATCTCTTGAGTGTCTCTCAAATCTGCGATAAACACATTCTAGTCTTGTTTAAATCCGATGAATGTCTATTTTTGAAATCAGAGATTTATATTCCAAATGACTTGATTCTTATGCGTGCTCCAAGAAAACTTGACACAAATCTTCTTGATATGAACTCAAGGGAGTCAAAGTCTACTGCAACTTGTCTTCTTTCAAAAGCTTCAACCTTTGAGTCTCTGTTATGGCATCACCGATTGGGCCACGCTAATTTTAAAATAATTAACAAATTAGTTAAAAACAATCTTGTTAGAGGACTTCCTTCAAAAAATTTCTCTGTAAATGAAAAATGTATGGCTTGTGCCAAGGGGAACAACATAAAAAACCAAATAAGCCCAAACTTGAAAATAACATAACTTGTCCTCTCGAGTTGTTACATACTGATTTGTTTGGCCTAATTAGCGTTAAATCAATTGCTAAAAAATCCTTTTGCCTTGTTGTTACAGATGATTTCTCAAGATATTCATGGGTGAGATTTCTTGCTCACAAGGGAGAGGTTGCTGAGGAATTGTAGAAATTAATACTTTCAATCGAGACAATTAGCAAGAGAAAGGTTCTGCCCCTGAGGAGTGAAAGCGATATTGAATTCCAAAATCAGATTCTTGATTCGTTTTGTGCTCAAAAGGGAATTGTGAGACAATTTAGTGCTGCAAGGACACCTCAACAGAATGGTGTAGCTGAACGAAAGAATCGCACTCTCATTGAAGCCGCCCGTACAATGCTGATAGAATCTTTGTTACCCATTATCTTTTGGGCTGAAGCAGTAAATTGTGATTCATATGTTCTAAATCGAGTCTTGATTGTCAAGGACAAAATGGGGACTCCTTGTGAACTTTTTCATAAAAGGAAACCTTTAATTGACTTCATTCGGCCATTTGGTTGTTCTTGCACTCTTCTGAATACTCAATCACAAAAGACAAAGTTCAGTGCTGTGTCTGACAAGTGTTACTTTGTCGGTTAATCTTCTTCTCAAAAGGCCTATCGAGTATATAACAAGAGAGCATGCATCGTTCAAGAGTCATTCTATGTTGATTGGAAGGAGTCTAAATCTTCTGATGTTCAAACTGAACCAACATGGTTCTTTGACTCCGATACTGTGTTTAATTCTTTTAATCTTCCAGTTTTCGACGATGATGCATCCATTCCAAATGTTCAATCAAATATTATTTCCTCAACCCCATCTGTTGCCCATTCCACCTCTTCAGCAAATGATGTTACTTCAGCTGATATTGGATCATCTTCTCCATCATTTGATCTGTCACCAACACCTGTTTCTACATCACCAACATCTGTTCCATCACCAACATCTCTTCCTTCATCACCTACATCTATCCCATCACAGCTTGTTCCTTCTATCTCACCCTCATCTAATCATTCACAATCTGTGAGCGAAACTTCTCCAAACATCTTCCCTTTAGACACAGACTTCAAAACTTTGAAAAATCATTTTCTTGATAATGTTATTGGATCAATCACTAATGGTGTTCGGATGCGGAGTCAATCTGGTTTGATTAATATCTGCCTCTTCTCTTGCTTCATCTCTTAAACTATCCCAAAAAATGTGCATGCTGCTCTACAGGACCCATGCTGGGTGGAATCTATGCAATTGAAGCTTCAACAATTCAGAAAGCTCAAAGTTTGGACTTTGGTTGACCTGCCTCCCAACAAATGCCCAATTGGTACAAAATGGGGGTTCAAGAACAAACTTGATGATCGTGGTGTGGTGGTGCGTAACAAGTCTAGATTGGTTGTGCAAGGATTTGCTCAAGAAGATGCGATTGACTATATTGAAGTCATCGCTCCGGTCGCCCATCTTAAAGCAAACAGGATTTTTCTCGCTCATGCTGCTAATAAACAGTTCAAGGTCTATCAGATCGATGTCAAGTGTGCTTTCCTTTACAGAGAGATTGATGAGGAGATATATGTGTGTCAACCACCAGGTTTTGAGGATCCTGACTTTCCCGAAAAAGTCTTTAAGCTTGAAAGTCTCTGTATGGTCTTCATCAGGCACCTAGGATCTGGTATGAGACCCTGAACCACTACCTCTTAAGCAATAGTTTCTCTTGTGGCACCATCGATATGACTCTTTTCAAGAAAGAAGTGAATGGTGAAATGTTGTTTGTCCAAGTTTATGTCAACGATATTATTCTTGGTTCCACCAATTCACTGTTATGTCGGGAGTTCGAAGAAGTGATGCGTAATCGGTTTGAAATAAGTATGATGGGAGAAATGTGTTTTTTTCTTGGATTACAAGTAGAACAAAAGCATGAAGGCATTCTAATTTATCAGGAGAAGTATGTTAAAGAAATTTTGAAGAAATTCAAGATGCGTGACGCCTCTCCTGAAATGACTCCCTTTACTGCTCAGACATGTCTCACTCCTGATGAGAACGGGAAACCTATTGATCCTCATCTTGTTGGACCAAAAGAACCAATGAGCCAGATTAGAAAAACCTTTAAGTCCCACAGACATCATAACAACTGAAGAAATCTACATCAGTTGAAGAGAAAGTCTAAAAAGAAAGTCTGAAGACAAAGTCTGAAGACAAAGTCTGAAGACAAAGTCTGAAGACAAAGTCTGAAGACAAAGTCTGAAGACAAAGTCTGAAGACAAAGTCTGAAGACAAAGTCTGAAGACAAAGTCTGAAGACAAAGTCTGAAGACAAAGTCTGAAGACAAAGTCTGAAGACATCAGCTGAAGACAAAGTCTGAAGACAGTTCTTAGAAGTTGTCATAACAGCTGAAG
>BJCM01002492.1:0-20473 GCA_018326385.1 Flaveria bidentis | reverse complement strand
ATACCTTATGTTGCTTCCCTTTCAGGCATGCAACACAATGATCATCACTTGTAAACTCTTTCTTTGGCATTCCAGTTACCAAATTATTCTTAATTAATTTATTCATGTTCTTAAAGTTTACATGGCACATTCTTTTATGCCATAGGAAAGACTCATCATTATTAGCTTTAGACAAAAAGCATGAACTCCTCTAGAGAGAGATGTTTCTTGCAAATCCATCTTGTACATGTTACCTTTCCTGGGGGCTCTAAGCAGGATATGCTCATGAGGAATAACCACCCCGTCTTAAGATCAATGCACTCATGCTCAGTAAAGAGCATGTTAAGAGCATGTTATGACTCTGATCACAAAATTGGGATACACTCAGAAGATTGTACCCAAGCTCCTTGACAAAGTTTTCATTTTCAATGTTGAGCTTACCATTTGTGACCTTGCCCCTTCCAGAAATGTAACCACCTTCATCTCCTCCAAAATCAACTGGTCCTCCATCAATCCGTTCAAAGTTCTAGAGTAGTGACCTATTGTCTGTCATGTGCCTGGAACAGCCACTATCAATGATCCAGGAATTTTTGTTTGTCTTGAGCTATCCCTGCATAAAGGAAAAGATTAGTTACAGTTGAAAACCCAAGCCTTACTTGTCTTGGGCTCACAAAGTGAAACAGAAGGTAATGCAACAGTAATAGATCCTATGGTTGTGCTAAGAGGATCTTAAGCTGTTGTTGATGGAGAATTCTCAGTCACTTGGTCTTTCTTAGACTTCAACACCACCTTTGGAGTCTTGGACTTGACCTTCAATACTTCGGAAGCTTTTGATACTTTGAAAGTTTTGATGACTGATCCTTCAGAAGATTCTACAGACACTGCAACAGACTTTAGTGCTTCGGAAGTATTCCTTTCTTCCGAGACCAACTTTTCTTCTGAAGACAATTTTCCACTTGCCTTCTTCTTAGATTTGGAGCTTCCGAAGGAAACAGATTTTCCTTCCAAAGCTTGAATCTTCTTGGAACTCTTAGAAGTCCTTGGTTTGGTTATGTGAAGAGTACCCTTAGGATTGTATGGACAATCCTTAGCAAGATGAGTGGTACTCTCACACATAACACACTCCATTTTCTTCTTCCCAAGAGCCTTCTGCTGGGAATAAGACTGACTTTGGTCACATCTCTTCTCCACCTTCATCTTTGCATATGCTAAAACAGTCCTTATGGGCTTGGAACTATTATTGGAGTTTGATGGTCCAGGTTATGCAGCAGTGGTACACAGCAAATTAGTCTTCTTCTTTGTGCTGAGATGATTTGAATAAGAACCAGAACTCTTAGTAGAAGAGTTTAGGTTGATGTTTTCAGTCTTTACTAATTCAAAACCTGCAGAGATAAAAACTTGCTTCTGCTTGGAGTCAAAAGTAGCCTTGATCTCTTGAGCCTTCCTTGCTTTTCTTTTGCTCTTCCTGATCAAGTTCTTTCTAATTGACTTGGTCATCACAGTCTTCTTCTTCTCCTCCTCAGAAGGATAGTGGCCCTTCTTAGAATCCTCCCTTCATTCTTCTCAGAGGAGTTCTTCACTATCACTTCTTCATCATCTTCAATTAAAGGGTCTATGAGAGGAAGCTCATCTTTATAAGTTCCACACCTTGGAAGTCTTACAGACAGAATTGTGTGTGGAGGAGCTATCTTATTTGATCCCAGTCCCTGCTTATTTTGATAGCACACCTTGTTTTTCAGGGATGAGGATATCATGTTCTTGAAGGTCTCTTCTTTAAGAACACATTTTTCTGCCCTGGCTTTGCTGATCATAAGCTCAGCCTGGCATTCAGTCAACTTAGTAATGAGATCCTTGATCTGACTCCTGAAGTTTGTATGCTCATGTTTTAAAACTGAAATGGTTTTCTCTAAGTCCTCTATCTTTAGTTTATAATATTTTTCAGTTTTTCTAAACTTAGTTTTTAGAATATTTAAGGACTCAAGATC
Source organism: Flaveria bidentis (assembly GCA_018326385.1). Taxonomy (NCBI): domain Eukaryota; kingdom Viridiplantae; phylum Streptophyta; class Magnoliopsida; order Asterales; family Asteraceae; genus Flaveria; species Flaveria bidentis. The sequence goes on along the minus strand of BJCM01002492.1, from coordinate 18,509 downwards.
AGATCTCACTTCCAAGTTGTAGGACTTGTACCTGTTAACTTTAGCAATACATTCAGGGGTACAGAGATGTTCCAATACCTTGGCTTCATCATGATCTGCCATTAGTGCTTGGTTTGGAGAAGCATCTTCCACCTAAAAGCTCCAATAAAAGCCTCCTTCTTCAACAGCAACAGTAGCTTGCTGTTTTGGCTTGTCATTCTGGGGAGCTTTGTCAGTGTAGTTTGGTCTGGACTGTGCTTAACCACCATTTTTTCTTGGTTCCTTACACTCCCTAGCAAAGTGGCCCATCAAGTTACAGTTGTAACACTTGACTTTGCTCTTGTCCAGTCCAAACTTTCCACCGGCTGCATTGCTTGGGAACTTTCTTCCAGTACGCTTGTAGAACTTTTTGGCTCTGTGAGTGAGAAGAGCCATCTGCTGAACTATCTCCATGTACACCAGATCATATGGATGGATACAGTCCAGGTCTTCAAGGGTGAAAAGAAAGTTGCCACAACTTTCATCAGAATACACAAAGGTCTGAGAGAAGCTTGTCTCTTGGAATAAGCTTCCTTGAGTGTAGCTCTCCCTTGGTGTCTTTAGAAAGGTGATGAAAGGACCCTTTTGTTTGTTGTCAAGGTAGCATATGAGATGATGTTGAGGTTCTATGTTATCCCTTTCAACCACATGAAGGGATGAACCCATTTGATTGTTAGAGTTGCCAGATGAACCTTGCATCTTCATCTCCATCTGGTAGCCACTGAGAATCCCATATAACCCTGTTAGAGTAAGAGTTTTGAGTTTCTCAGTTCTCATGATCACCACACAGTAGTGTGTCCATTGCCTAGGAAATGAGGACATGAACTTCCTTACAATGTCTCTGTTCTCAAGAGCAACTCCTCCATTCACAAGGGCATCCACAATCTCAACATATCTGAAGTATTGTTGAGTTGTGGTCTCACTTGTTTTGAAGGTGAAGTTTTCAAACTACTGCTTTAGGAGATCCTTCTTGTTCTCCTTAGCTTCTGAGGAACCCTCATACATTAGTTTTAATGCATCCCATAGCTGCTTAGCTGTTTTGCATTTCTTGAAACCTCTATATACAGAGTTTGGAAGAGCAGTCTGAAGGGCTGTCATGGCCTTCCTGTCAATCTCTAATCTCTTTTTGTTTTCATCTAAGTAGTCAGCCATAGCCTTGAGTATCATACCACCACCGGTAGCAGAAGGGATGTATGGTATGTAAGGTCCATTCTCAATAGACTCCCATATTCTTGAGTCTAGAGACCTGATGAAACATTCCATTCTTAGGCACCAGGTATCAAAGTCTTCAAGAGTGATTAGTGGGGACTTGGACATGGTTCCAGTTTCTATATCGGACTTGGAAATGGCTGCCATTGAAAGGTTAAGTATTTGTGTGTGTGAGGGATTTTAAGATGGTGAGATCTTATATCAAGAGCCTGAAAAGCTCTGATACTAAATGTAGGACCGTTGAAGGGTTACACACTTACAACACAACAACACAATAAGGAGAATAACTTAACTTAATCAAACAGACAAACTTGATTAACCACAAGAGAGGACACTAAGAACACAAGTAACTATGAGACCGAACAAGTAAACAAGATACACAAGAGATGGTTTTCAAGGGTGCGGTATATTGCTTTCTTAAGTTCTATTACAAGTGTTACAAAACGTATTCTAAAGGTTACAAGAACATGGGATACTTATACTACATCATACAGCCGGCCATACTATGAAAGCCAGCTAGATACAATTGACTAGACACTACACAAAATCAATTGTAGATACTTATACTACATCATTGCCTTTTGACTTTGTGACTATGACATGCCATAGCGCACATCCTAATATATTACAAAAAGGATAAAGTACATAAAGTAGAAAGTTACAGACTCAAGACCTCAATGTACAGTTTACCAAAAGCATGGACCTTTTCACCAACTCATGTAAGTTGGTGACTTTTTAGAGTTGCAGCGAAAAGGTGTCCACCTTTATGGAAAAGTACATCTGATAAAGCATGTTGTTAAAAGTCTTCGAAAGAAATCCGTCTTCTAGTGTTGGCTTCGGAAGACTTTGTCTCTGAAGCTTCAGAATACTTCATCTTTGGCTTTGTAAGATATTGGTCTTGGCTTCGGAAGTTTCACATTTAGAATATCTCTGATGTTGGTGTGAAACTTCCGAAGCATTCTACTTCAGTACTGGTGCAGCATGTATGCAGAAGAGACTTTAGGTGTTTGAGTTTCATCAGCCTTAACATATAATATTCTACAATTGACAACTTCTTTGGGGAAGGACAATTCACCTTCCTCATTATTCAGCTGAAGATGGTTGTTTATGATGGTTGGAGTGATGAAGATTTTCCTCCCCTGCACTGTAGCATACAGTGCCTTCTCCTTGTCTAGGATGACCTCTTGACATGTCTTCTAGAAATCAAGCATATGATCCTCATAAAGAACAAGATCAATGGTAAGGGAGGTGAAGTAGTTTTATAGAGTCAAGAAACGATAAACCTTTGAGAAATATGGATTTTTAACAGAGTTTAACAGAGCAAACTGATTGTGTTGCCTGTGTAACTACATGGAAAAGTTTGAGTCATTTATGTACTTGAGGTTGGCCATTTGAGAAAGCTTAGTGGTGAAGGAAAAGAAGAACAAAGGCGGTTGTAGAGAGAAGTTTGGGAATTTAGGTCTAGGAGAAGATGAAGATGATAAAGGAAGAGGGGGAATCGTTGGGTTTATATATGAAATGGATTTAAGACAAAGTTAATGAAAGAGGATAAACTTTGAAATCCGAATGTCGGTCCCACCTCTGAAAAGGTAGTTTGCTTTTTGCTCAAAAGGTAGCTTTCTTGGAAGTCGAAAATCTTTTGAAGGTAAATTGTCTTCGAAAGTTTTAATGAAAAAGCTTCCGAAGCCAAATTGACTTCGGAAGAATTTCCTAAGAGTTTTGATATATTTTCTTCGGAAAAGAATTAAGTCTTGGATACTTTGTTCAATTGAGAATAAAGCTTCCGAGAGAGAATTTGCTTCGGAAGAAAGTTGTCCTTGAAAACATTCAAATGCTTAAGGGAAATATTAAGCTTCAGAAGATATTTTAGAAATTTCTTCTGAAGGCAATTTTACTGAAGCAGTTGTTTGTTTTAAAGGCATAAGTTTCTTCCGAAGACAAAACTATATCTTCTGAAGAACAAAAAAGATCATGTTTTTCAAAAAGCGAAGGAAAATCTTCTAAAAAAATTTCTTCCAAAGAAACTAAGAGCTTATGAAGATGATGAAATAGAAAACTTAGGACACATAAATTTTAGAAATAATATGAATTAGTATTAAGAAAAAGCTACTCAAGGTTAATCATCTCAATAGCTTATATGAAATATTTAAATCTCTGCTCATCAAAAGCTTTAGTGAACAAATCAGCATATTATTCATTTGTGTTAACCTTGACTAGTTTGATCAAGCCCTTTTCAAAGTTATCTCTAATCAAATGATACCTGATATTGATGTGTTTAGTCATTGAGTGATGCACAGGATTCTCTGTAATAGAGATGGCAGTATTGTTGTCTATGTGAATGGGAGTCTCTTTAATGATGAATCCATAGTCCACCATCTGATTTTGAATCCTAGTACTTGAGCACAATAGCTTGCAGCAGCAATATATTCAGCTTCTGAAGTTGATGTAGAGACACAAGATTGCTTTTTGCATTGCCAGGAGCAACCCTTCCACCAAGAAACTGACATCCCCCTGATGTAGACTTTGCAGTCATATTACATCAACCATAATCACTATCTGTATATGCATATAGATTAAAGTCAGAATTCTTTGGATACCAAATGCCAAGTGTTGAGGCACCTTTAAGATATATTAAAATTCTTTTGAAAGTGATAAGGTGTGACATCTTGGGGTAGGATTGATATCTTGCACACACAAATATGGCAAACATGATATCAGGATTGCTCGCGGTAAGATACATAAGAGACCCAATCATAGCCCTGTAGAGATGTTCATCCACACACTCCCCCTCAAGGTCAGGCCCAAGGGAGTGGTTTCTTGCTATGGGAGTCTTAGCAACCTTGCAATCAGTCATGTTGAACATTTTAAGAATGTCCTGAACATACTTTGACTGACTTATGAAGATGCCATCTTAAACTTGAATTCCCATAAATAAATTGAGTTCCCCCATGGCACTCATTTCAAATCTATCATTCATCAACTTTTCAAAGTCTTTGCAGAGCTTTGGATTAGTTGAACCAAAGATGATATCATCTACATATACTTGAACTAGTATCAAGTCATTCCTGTTCCTTTGATGAAGATAGTTCCATCTATAGTGCCTCTTATGTATTCATGCTTGCAGAGATACTGAGATAGAGTCTCATACCACTTTCTTGGTGCTTGGTACAGCCCATAAAGAGCCTTATCAAGCCTGCAGACATAATCAGGATGATCAAGATTTGCAAAGCCATAGGGTTTTTTGACATACACCTCTTCATCAATCACTCCATAGAGAAAAGCACATTTGACATCAAGTTGATAGACCTTGAAGTTTGTAGATGCAGCAAATGCTAAGAATATCCTAACAGCTTCCAGTCTTGCGACAGGAGCAAAGACATCTGTGTAGTCAATTCCTTCTTCTTGTGTATACCCATGAACAACTAGTCTAGATTTGTTTTTTATGACAAGTCCTCAATCATCCTTCATTTTTCCTAAAAACCCATTTGGTTCCTATAGTAGTCTTCCCATGACAAAGAGGACATAGGTTCCAAACCTTTTGCCTTTTGAATTAAAGCAGCTCCTCTTGTATAGCTTCAACCCAACTTCCATCATTTAGAGTCTTATCAATTTTCTTTGGTTCAATCTGAGATAAGAAACAAGAGTTTAGACAAATATTTGCATCATGGGTTTGTCCTCTTGTTCTTATCCCTGAGTCAACATCTCCAATGATGTTTGAGATGGGATAACACTTGTGTATCCTTAGCTGATGGGTCACAACAAGTTGCTGAGGGAGATCTAAATTAGAAAATTTTAAACTGGCATTGATGTTTCTCCCACCTTATCAGCAAACTTATCAAGTAAGACTTGATCTAATAAGCGTGTGACATCACTGATGTTGTCTTCAATAGAGTGGTTGTCAGCGTCAAGAAATTCTTGATCACTATCACCACCACCATGGTCTTCTACATTTGAAGCTTCTTTATCTGGTTGTTGAGCCTCTGAGCTAGAATATCTATAGACCCTGAAACATTCTCACAAGATTTGTTAAAACAGTTGGTAACTAAATTAAAATCAAATAACCAATCAGGACTAGAACCAGTTACACTTGGTGTGTGTTCATTGAAAGTCACATTGGCTTACTCTTCAACAATCCTGGTTTTGAGATTTTATACTTTATAAGCCTTAGCTTGGGAAGAGTACCCAATGAAATGTTCATTATCTAATTTCTCAGCAAATTTGATAATTTGATCTTTGGTATTCAAGATGGTGCAAGGACATCCAAATCACCTGAGAAAACCAATGAAAGGTTTTCTCTTATGCCAAAGTTCATAAGGATTCTTGCCATGTGTCTTAACTACTAAAACTCTGTTTTACACATAGCAAGCAGTGTTGATTGCCTCTACCTAGAAGGTGATAGGTAGTTTAGAGTCAGACAACATAGTTCTTGCAGCTTCAATAAGTGTCCTGTTTCTTCTCTCAGCAACACTATTTTGCTCTGGAGTCCTGGGAACACTTTATTGTCTTGTAATACCTTTTTCATCAAAAAATATATCAAGGATTTGGCTCTTGAATTCAGTTCCTTAATCACATCTTATGGTTTTGACCTTGTGATGAGATTGATTCTCAATCTTTAAGATGAAATTCTTTAGAATCTCAAGAGTCTCATCCTTAGATCTAAGGAAGAAGACCCAAGTGAATCTTGTGAAGTCATATGTGATTATTAAACAGTAAGAGGTCCTTCCAAGACTCATTACACTAGTAGGGCCAAAGAGATCCATATGTAACAAGTGTAAGGGAGTAGTGATGGAGTTTCTTTCCTTTGGCTTGTGAGATACCTTGTGTTGCTTCCCTTTCAGGCATGCAACACAATAATCATCACATGTAAAATCTTTCTTTGGCATTCCAGTTACCAAATCATTTTTAATTAGTTTATTCATGTTCTTAAAGTTTACATGGCACATTCTTTTATGCCAGAGAAAAAACTCATCACTATTTTCTGTAGACAGAAATCATGAAACTTCTCCTAAGGGAGATGTTTCTTGCAAATCCATCTTGTACATGTTTCCTTTCCTAGGGGCTCTTAGCAGAATATGCTTAAGAGGAATGACCACCCCTGGCTTGAGAACAATGCACTCATGCTCAGTGAAGAACATGTTATGACTCTAATCACAAAGTTGAGATACACTCAAAAGATTGTATCCAAGCTCTTTGACAAAGTTTACCTTCTCAATGCTGAGCTTACCATTTGTGACTTTTTCCCTTCTAGATATGGCCCTCCATCAATTTTTTCAAAGTTTTGGAGTAGTGACCTATTGCATGTCATGTGCCTAGAACAACCACTATCAATGATTTAGACATTCTTGTTTGTCTTGAGTTGTTCATGCACAAAAGAGATGGTTAGTTACATCTGGAAACCCAAGCCTTGCTTGTCTTGGGTTTATAAAAGAAGTTGAAGGTAATGAAACAGTAATTGATCCTATAGTCATATTTTGAGGATCCTTTGTTGTTGTTAATAGAGAACTTTCAGTCACTTAGTCTTTCTTGAAATTCCACACCACCCTTAGAAGTTTAGACTTGACCTTCAATACTTCGGAAGTTTGACAAACTTCAGAAGTTTTGATGACTGGTCCTTTGGAAGATTTTGCTATCAATGCAGCAGGCTTTAGTGCTTCGGAAGTATTCCCTTCTTCTAAGACCAAATTTTCTTCAGAAGGCAATTTTCCACTTGCCTTCATCTTCATTTTGGAGCTTCTGAAGGAAACAGATTTTCCTTTTGAAGCTATTTTCTTCTTGGAACTCTTAGAAGTCTCTTCTTTGGTCACATGGAGAGTGCTTCTTAGATTGTAGAAATAATCCTTAGCAAGATGAGAAGTACTCTCACACATAAAACAATTCATTTTCTTCTTCCGAAGTGCCTCCTTTTAAGAACAAGGCTGAACTTGATCACTTTCCTTCTCCACCTTCACCTTTGCAGATGCTGAGACAGTTCTTTTAGGGTGAGAACAACATTTGGAGCTGGATGGTTTAGGCTATGTAGCAGTGGTACACAACTGATCAACCTTCTTCTTGATGCTGGGATGATTTGAACATGAACCAGAACTCTTGGTACTAGAGTTTAAGTTGATGTCTTCAGTCTTAAACACTTCAAACCCTGCAGAGATAAAGACTTGTTTCTACTTAGAGTCAAAAGTGGTCTTGATCTCTTGAGCCTTATTTGCTTTTCTCTTGCTCTTTCTGATCAAGTTCTTTCTCATAGACTTGGTCATCATAGGTTTCATACTCTCCTCAGAAGAATAGTGACCCTTCTTAGAAGTTGGACCCTGAAAGGATCATACATGCCAATTCAATAGGTGAGTTGATGGTTGCTCTGCTGGAATTCTCATAAGTCCTAGTGTCAATGCAGATGAAGATCCTACAGTAGAAGAACAAGTATTGGCTTACCACATTTGTTAATGCGGAAGGCAAAGAACAAATGTTGACAAGTGTTTTTTCTTCTGCATTAACAAATGCGGAAGACCAAAAGAGATGCAGACAAGATTTTGTTCATCCGCATTACCAGACAAGAATGCGCAGAAGTATTTATTCATCCACATTTCCAAATGCAGATGACCAACATACTAATGCAGATGAACAAGAAGGAATGCTAATGAAAAATTAGACTAATTCTGATGTATAGGTCAGGGGTAGTTTAGTCATTGTGTAAAAAGACAACTTGTCTGCCTATAAATAAAACAGAAATCCTCATACTTGGGGTGTAAATTGATAGACAATTAAAATATTTTGTATTACACATTCTCAAGGTGCATTATTACTGTTCTTGCTAAAACCCTTGCATTTATTGTAATCAATTACCATCATCAATATATATAAATCATTTATGAGTATATTCTTGCATTGAATGTTTATTGATTGTTTGTTTCCGCCATTCAATATCTGACTTGATCATCATATTTGATCCGTGTGAGAATTTTAATCTCATAGCCCAGTCAATTGGTATCAGAGCCTTGGCTCTCGATTCTTTTTCAGATCTACCCATGATCTGAATAGAACTTGATTGATCTGGTGATCGAGTTGCTAGTAGAGTGTTCTATCAACTCTACTTAGTAAACAGCAGAATACACGCATCAAACAGTTACTAATCAAGCTCTTTCTTTCAAGAACACGGCAACAGTCTTCATTCTCGAAGCTGTGAACAGTTGATATAGCAAAAATTAACAACAAGAAACTCAGAAAAGTAATAGATTTGATTCTGAAACCTGTTTTGGATGATTTGGACCAGTTGGACCAATTGAAACTAAAATTTATATAATTTGTACTTAAACAAGTTAAAACTACCTGTTAAAATGGATTCTAATAGTTTTTCAGAACATGGCCATACACCTAAATCTCCTATGCTTAAACACAAATATGAGTTTAAGTAGTGGAAAATCAGATTCAGAAATTACATTACATGTGTAGATCCTGACTTTTGGATCTTAATATGCAAGAGGCCACACATCCCTGTTACTCTGTCTGCAGATCAAGCTGCAATCCACAAGACAGCAAGAATACCCATTGAAGATCTAACTCTTGATGATGAAGATTACAAGAAAAACATGATTGATCTGAAAGCATACTCTATCCTAACTCAAGCACTTAAGATGGATGTGCTGAAAAGATTGGAGAAGTATGGTACTGCCAAAGCAGTATGGGATGCACAGCTAATTATATGTGAGGGAAGCAGTGATGTTGCAGAGATTAACAAGGATAAACTTGTTAATCGGTATGAAACATTTCATCACTCCGAAGGGGAGTCCATATCTAAAAAACTACACAGATTTGTACAGTTGGTAAATGACTTGGAAATCATGGGTGTCACTTACAAAGTCAAGGAGTTAAACAAGAAAAATGTTGCACAGTCTTCCAGAAACCTAGAAACAAAATATGACCATGTTAAAGAACACTATTGATCTTGAGAGTACCACCCTAGATATAATGATAGGGAAGATAGAAGCACTACAGTTAGATGAAAGAAGTAGAAACTTGGGAGGACCGAAAGTGATTGAGGCATACAAGTTTCCATTAGAATCTCACTCTATGGAAAATGCCTTCATTATTAAGGAGGATGATTTCATCTCTTCAAGAGATCAACTGAATAACACTAGATTCATTGCAACTCCACCACTTAATCATCAATCAACATCATCCCAAGCATCAGGATTCACTTCAACTCCTACAAACACTCTTGATGATACAAGATATGAAGAACAAAAGGCAACTTAAAATTCCTTTGTTGCCAGCTTTGAAGCCTACTTGGGAGGAATACTCAGCTCAGCACATCTGATGCTAGCTTGCATTGAAAATGAGTGGCCCTCCCAGGAAGACTTAGAAGAAATGGATCCAGATGATGTAGAAGAAATGGATTTGCAATGGCAAATGGCCATGATTGCTATGAGAGCAAAGAAGTTTTTCAGAAAAGGTAGAAAGCTCAGCCTTAATGAAAACACAAAGCTTGGATATGACAAATCCAAAGTAAAGTGCTTCAACTATGGCATGACTGGCCACTTTTCTAGAGAATGCAATGCCCCTAAAAGAAACAATTTTCAAAGAAATTCTCAGAGCCAGACATCCTCACAGCCAAACTCAAGCTTTCACTCCACTAATCATCAGCAGCAGTATCATCATCCACAACAACATCAATCATATCAAAATCAACCTCAACTGACAAACCAAGCTCATGGAAGCAGTCAGTCATCTGCAAATGCTCTCATGATTAAGCAAGTTGGAGTATGTGACTGGAGCCTGTATGCAAAGGAAGTCAAGCCTCAATTTCAAAATCATGCACTTATGGCTCACATCAACGATGGTCCATCTCACATGCCTTCTGAGATAAAATCTAACCTATGTAGTGATAAATGCATTACTGAACTGCAAGGTTATAGAGAGCATAACCATAAACTTGTAGACAAAATAAAAGAGGAAAAAGTTAATTCAGAGATGCTCAAGAGAGAAATAAAAGGCTATGAAATCAAAATATATCTCTCATCTCTGACATTGAAAAACTGCATGGTGAAAAGTATACTCTTGCAGCTGAGAATGAGAAACTAACTGAAAAGTTAGCTCAATCTAAAGTTGAACATACGCTTACTGAGTAAAACTAGAAAAGTTTCAACTGTCTTCAGCCAAACTGCAAGGGATGCTTGATTCTCAAAAGGATCCCAAAGACATGTCTGGGATTGGGTATAACTCTTGTCCTCCACCATATAATGACAACTACACTATCATGCCTGACTCTATTACACTCAATGAGAAAATTAAACCTAACACTATTGAACCAAAAACAATAGTAAAACAGATCACTAATCCTCTAAACCAACCAAATGTTTACATTGAAACAAATAAGGATAAAATCAGATTAGGACACCCAATTAAAATCAAAGAGTGTTCAAACAAGGCAGTGAGTGTCATCAAACCCACAAGCCCCATCAAGGCAATTGTTCCATTTGTGAAATTCATACCATCTGTTTTAAAAGGCAAAAAGAAATTTGTGAAGTCAGTGAAACCCTCTGCTGAAAGCAATTCTGATAATGAGATTATATCTCCAAACAATTCAAGCAAATCAGACAAGGTTTCACTGCAAAAGAAACAAAAGAGATCACTAATTTCAACATATAAAACTCAGTCAGACCCTCAATCTTCAAAATTAAAACAGCGAGGTGGGTTTGCATATGAAACAAGGAGCACGTTGATCAGTATGAGAAAGAGGTAAAGAAAGGGTTGAAGAAAAAAAAGAACCTAGAAAATTTAACAAAAGTAGTGCTGGGAAGCAAGCTACAAATAAGGCTGATTTTGATTCCTCCCCTAAGCAAAAGAAAGTGACTCAGCTACAAATGGGAAAATCAGCTGAGTCCCATAAATCAAAAACAAATTCAAGAAACAACCAAATGTATTGTGACATTTGTGATATGTTCAATCACAAGACAGAATAGTGCTTTTTCAATCAGTATTGCTCTATCTATGATATGAACAACCACTCCACCAAAAACTGTTATTTTAACAAATATTTTTCAGTCTGTGATATGAACAATCACAATACATCTGATTGTTACTTCAATCAAAAGGGAGTGAGAATTGCTCAGAACAAACCCATCTCAACAAAATCATCTCGTAAACCCCATGTCAGGAGTCATTTGCTCAACAATCAATCTAGGATATCTAGATCACACAATGATAGGAGTAACACAAAAGAAATGTGGAAGAGTCAAAGAAAAAACCATCACATTATTAAGAAAAAGTTTAACCTTCCAAAACCTAAAATGATTTTTGATAATCAGAAATGGTTTAAATTTCTTTAAAAGAATAGAGATTAAAGATTTCACTACTCTTTTGACTCGTCAGTTGATGTTGATGAGAGGACTCCAGCAAAATATCACAAGCAATCTCCAAGGTCATCTCTAAATAGATCACAATTTAGAGGAAAGTATCAAGAGGTCACCATATTAGATAGGAACGGGAAACCCAAGACCATCATGGCTTGGGTTCTATATTCTAATTAGTTCTTTTATGCTTGCAAGGTCATCCATATAGGTCTAATAGCCTATGGTACATGGACAGTGGATGTTCCCGACACATGACTAGAGATCGTTCCCTCCTTCATGACCTAAAGCAAATACAAGGAACTACTGTGGCATTTGGAAGAGATTCACAAGGTGGAAGGATTACTGGTGAAGGATCTGTGACAAATGGGATGCTAAGCTTTGATAGAGTGAACTACTGTGAACAACTGAACTTCAATATTTTTAGTGTGTCTTAGATCTGCGACAAGAAATATTCAACTCACTTTACAGATACCTATTGCTACATTCTGAAACTAGGATTTCAGATCTCTAATAAATGTGTTGTGCTAAAGACCCCAAGGAAGAATAACACCTATGTCTTGAACCTGAATTCCACAACACCTATAGAAGAAACTTGTCTTTTGTCAAAAGCATCATTTGATGAGTTCCAGTTATGGCACAGACGTTTGGGGCACACAAATTTTAAAAACATGAACAGATTGGTCAAAAGAAACCATGTCATTGGTCTTCCTCAAAAAGAATTTTATTGTGTTGAACACTGTTCATCCTGCCTCAAAGGAAAACAATATAAATCTTCACATAAATCCAAGCTGGTGAACACAAACAATACTACATTGAAGTTACTTCACATGGATCTGTTTGGACCAACTCATGTAATGAGCATTAAAAAGAAATAGTATTGTTTGGTGATCATTGATGACTTTTCATGATTTACATGGGTTTTCTTCTTACTTCATAAAAATGAGGCATCCCAAATAATACAAGAATTTATCACAAAATTTGAAAATCAACTTGATCATAAGGTCAAAACAATAAGAAGTGATAATGGAACTGAGTTTAAAAATGAAAACATGAGTTCATTTTGTGCAACCAAAGGCATTGCTCATCAATTTAGTGCAGCTAGAACTCCTCAACAAAATGGGGTAGCTGAAAGGAGAAATAGAACACTAATTGAAGCAACTAGAACAATGCTAGCGAATGCTAAACTGCCTATTACCTTTTAGGCAGAGGCAGTTAACACATCATGCTTTGTGCAAAATCAAACTCTGATTGTAAAAGAAAGCAGCATGACTCCATATGAACTGTTGTTTCATAGAAAACCATTTATTGGATTTTTCAAATCATTTGGTAGTCATGTATCAATATTAAACACCCAAGACTATTTAGGAAAGTTTTCATCTAAGTTTGATGAAGGATTCTTTGTAGGTTATTCTTCTGTTTCAAAGACTTACAGAGTGTTTAATCCTAGATTAAACATTATTGATGAATCAACAAATGTTCAATTCAATGAACACTCATTTCCCAAATCTACAAATGGTCCCGATTGGTTGTTTGATATTGACTCATTTACAAAATCATTTGATCAATTTCACTTGTTTGATGCAGTAAATCTACATTCAGGTGAAAACTCTTCAAGTGTAGAAAGAAGAAATGACTTTCCATTAATTCCTGCTACTTCTACTGAGCACATGAATGAAGATGTTCCTCTTCAAGCTAATCCCATCAGACAACCATCATAAAATTAAAGTGTTTCAACTGAAGGTGGTCCAAGCCTATTACCATCACATTCTGAAGATCTGTCAGTAGAAATCAAAAATCAAAAAACAAGTTACTCCTCCAGCTAAAACAGAAAGAACACAAATGATGGAAGCAATCAAAGTGCTGCTGAAGCTGAAGCAGTAATTGAAACGGAGTCTGATTATCTTCATAATTCCCTAACAGTACAAGATAAAAGTGCCTCTAACCATAATGATCTGAATGTCTCCAATCTTGATGTAACCATTACTGGTGACTCAATTCCAACCACCAGAATACACAAGAATCATCCAGTAGAAAATTATTAGTGAACTTAATGAAAGGGTGACAAGAAGCAAGTCTATTATTGCAAACATCTGTTTGTTCTCATGCTTTCTGTGTCAAACAGTGTTCAAGAACATCAAAGAGGCTCTTCAAGACAATAGTTGGATTGAAGCAATGCAAGAAGAATTACTACAATTCAAGAAACAAGAAGTATGGCAACTAGTAGACCTTCCTGAAGGACAATACCCTATTGGCACCAGATGGCTGTACAAAAACAAAACTGATGATAGAGGGATCATCATCAGAAACAAAGCAAGACTGGTGGCACGGGGTTACACTCAAGAAGAAGGAATTGATTATGATGAAGTGTTTGCACCTGTTTCTAGATTAGAAGCGATAAGAATCTTTCTAGCATATTCTACATCCATGAAGTTTATTGTTTATCAAACGGATGTGAAGTGTGCATTCTTTTATGCAAAGATTGTTGAAGAAGTCTATGTGAGTCAACCACCTGGCTTTGAAGATCCAGATTTCCCTCACAGGGTGTACAAGCTTGACAAAGCCCTGTATGGTCTTCATCAAGCCCCAAAAAAGTGGTATGAGACTCTATCATCTTTTCTTCTTGAAAATGGATATGAAAGAGGAAATATTGATTAGACTCTCTTCAGAAAAAGAAAAAGAAGAGACATGCTGTTAGTCCAAATTTATATGGATAATATTATATTTGGCTCAATAAACAAGCAACTCTGTAAAGATTTTGAAGATCTTATGCATTAAAAGTTTTAAATGAGTGCAATGGAGGAACTTACTTTCTTTCTTGGGGTGCAAGTCCAACAAACAGCAGATAGAATCTTCATCAATCAATCAAAATATGTGGAAACTATGTTGATGAAGTTCCACTTTGTTGATTGTCAGTCTATCAGAACTCTTGTGGATACTAAAGTGAAGATTGGACCTGATTCAGAAGGAAAATCAGTGGATCGGACTCACTATCGATCTATGATCGGTTCACTTATGTATCTAATAGCCAGTAGACCTGAATTATGTTTGGTGTTTGTGTGTGTGCCAGATATCAAGATGATCTTAAGGAATCTCATGTGAATGCTATCAAGAGGATATTCAGATATCTTAAGGGCAAACCTGCTCTTGGGTTATGGTATCCAAAGGAAGGAGACTTTAATCTCTATGCCTTTACAGACAGTGATTGTGGAGGATGCAACTTCAATACGAAATCCACCTCTGGCGGTTGTCAATTTCTTGGTCCCAGACTGGTCTCTTGGCAATGCAAGAAGCAGACTAAGGTATCTGTCTCCACAACAGAAGGTGAGTATATTACAGCATTAGCTTGTTGCTCTGAATTACGCTGGATTCAAAACCAGATAGTTGATTATGGTTTTAACTTCTTGCACACTCCAATTCACATCGACAACATAGCAGCTATTTTTATTACAAATAATCCAGTTTAGCACTCAAAAACAAAACACATTGAAATTAGATATCACTTTATGAGAGACTGTGCTGAAAAGGGGTTAATCAAATTGATTCAAGTACCGACTGAAAATCAATTGGCTGATTTATTTACTAATTCATTTGAACCTAATAGGTTTGAATTCCTAGTTCAATCAATTGGCATGATTAACTTTGAGTAAAACCAACCAAAAATATCAAAAACAATTTAAAAACATTAGAAAATCACAAAAAGAAGTCAATATTGATGAAGAAAAGAATATTATGGGGAATGATATAATTACAGCCGTTATATCATTCACTATGCTTAATTTGAAATTTTGAAAGACTCAAATGACTTACCAGATGTGTTGGTAGGCTCAACTTGGAAGACAAGATACATGAAGTGATGAATTAAAATCTTATTCAATAGTGAAACACTCATCTCAAAGTACAGGTATGTATTGGCTTATCTGAGTACATGTGTGTGTAGTAACCTTAACACACCAGATAATGATATTTTATGAATCTCTTTCACCTACATAAAGTCTCGTCTTTGTTTTGCAGAGCAAAGACTTGATGAAACAAGCACATAGTGCAGATGTACTAATCCAAAAGATTTCCAATGAGAACACATCCAAATTGGATGAATCTATAAAAGAAAAACATTTTTAGTGAATGAACAAAAGAATCCAATCATGGATCACCTTCCAAAGTGAAGTGAAAAGAATCCCAATGTGGATCATCATAAAAAGGATCAAAGTAAAATAATCCTAATGAGGATCAGTGAAAATGAGGTCTCATAACTTAAGTAACCTGGTAAGGAAAGTTGTGAAAAAGTTCTACCATGTATTGTATAAGGATGGATGATCATTCCATGCTTGTGTGTGTGGTACATATTGAATAATTAAATCAACCATAAACATGATAAATATCACTTGCATCAAAATATCAACCTGGTATGAGTTTAAGAGGACAAACATACCTTCAATCATCAAGTTCATAAACATGTCCATTTTATCATAAAGGATGCACATATGTAATGTAAGATTGATATGATCCCAATAAAAGATATATTTCTCTTCATTATTAATAATCAAAATTATATTCAAAAAGTTTTTAAATCGTTAGAGTTTTTATCCGGATGTGAATATAAACTTTAGGGGGAGTAATTTAATTTTTTTGATTAAGTCTATACAGCTTTTTACTATCTTAAATTACTTTCTTAAAAATTAAAAACAAAACAAAAAGAAAATACATGTGTTGATGCAGAAGTTATACCATAGTATCTCGGCCTATGCAGATTCTTGAAAGCATAAAAAGTCCAAGATTAGTAATACAATGGGAAACTTGTATCACTTCTGACATACAAGTCAATCCAAGCAAGAATTAACAACCTCAACAATCAACAAGTTTATAAGAAAAATCAATCAATGACATCTCTTTATAACAAGACAAACCAAAACAGGAACATTAATCTTTGATTAAGTTCAAAAGTTAATGCAGGTAAGTGCATTGATTAATGAGGGTGAAGGTAACCCATGCATATAACCAATGCGGGTAACTGTTTATTTCTAAGTGCAACTAATGCGAACAAAGATTGTACTCTACCGCATTGGTGTGTAACAAGTATACATGAAAAAAAAATTGAAGTGTTAAAACCTATGCCGAATAGAAGTGTATACCGCATTTGTCAATGCAGATTCAGTTTACACATCCCCATTTGTTTTACTCATCCACATTTGTTGATTTCCTCATCGTTCGCATTTGTGGATGTGTGTCTTCAATTTTCATGTACTTTCAAACAAAATTAAACAAGTGTTTAATCTCTTCTGTCACAATGAATGATGATCAAGTAAATGTGGAAATTTTATTCTATCGCATTTGCTATAGTGAGCAAATGCTGAACATGTTCGATCAGCCGCATTTGCTACAGTGAGAAAATGCTGAACAAGTTTAATCAAACGCATTTGTTACAGTGCACAAATGTTGATGAACTTTGTTCTTCCGCATTTGCCACAGTGCACAAATGCGGGTAGAAGAAAACTTAGGTATTCAAACTTCCGCATTTGCTACAGTGTGCAAATGCGGATGTCCAAACTCATAAGTTTTACTCTTCCGCATGTACAACAGTAACAAATACGGATGTATAAAAACCATCCACATTTGTAAAAATGTGAATTAAAACTCTAACCACATTTGTTTTGAGACTCTGTAAAATTTTGTAAAAGCCATTTTTTGACTATTTAAAGCAACTTCAAAAGGTCATTTAATACTTTTCAAATTTGAGAGACTATATAGTGCGACGAGTGAAAACATTGTTCATCTTCATCAATCATCTTATTCTTTAACAATCAAATATCCAAGTTCATTTCACCCAATTTGTCCTCATATTAGATACTACACAACAGTATTATCAAACGAAAGGTGAAACTTTTTACATTATTTTAACCTAATGTGTTGGACGTTTGAACTGATAATGAACTTAGAACCCTAGGTTAACAAAGAACACCCAAAATCAGATTTATTGCAGGAAAAGATGAACATTTTCGACTTCAATGAACAGGAAAACTTAGTAGAATACGATTCAATCTGAAAAATCTCAAAGTTATGTTCATCGCATGAATAGAGCATCAAGAAACCGAAAATGTTGACATCAAAACTTGAAATAAAATCCAATTAACAGTCAAAAACATCAAAATTTGATCTTCAAACATGAAAATCAAATAACAATGAGTATTCATGACAATATCTCAATCTGAAATAATTCTTATGGAACAGTACTCTCAAATGTTCATATTTGACTTTAAAAAGTCAAAATAATGAATACTGCTTAAAGTAGTACATATATTATCATTAATCTAACTCATATGCCTCTAATGCAAGGTATATGGCTGATATCTTGTGGAGCAAGCTCCACAACATCAGTGGTTTTCTAGACCCAGATGTACCCGAGGCTGAGGGGCTCAGAGACATGATCAGATTCATCTCCACAACAAGAGTGGCTTATACTATCATTGTCAGACCTATCATATATGAGAAACTCATAAGGTCATTCTGGAACTCTACTAGGAAAAGATTTATTACAGGAAAAGATGAACATTTTCGACTTCAATGAACATGCAAACTTAGTAGAATACAATTCAATCTGAAAAATCTCAAAGTTATGTTCATCGCATGAACAGAGCATCAGGAAACCAAAAATATTGACATCAAAACTTGAAATAAAATCCAATTAACAGTCAAAAACATCAAAATTTGATCTTCAAACATGAAAATCAAATAACAATGAGTATTCATGACAATATCTCAATCTGAAATAATTCCTATGGAACAGTACTCTCAAATGTTCATATTTGACTTTAAAAAGTCAAAATAATGAATACTGCTTAAAGTAGTACATATATTATCATTAATCTAACTCATATGCCTCTAATGCAAGGTATATGGCTGATATCTTGTGGAGCAAGCTCCACAACATCAGTGGTTTTCTAGACC